>ASZH01045198.1:0-13332 GCA_000411075.1 Sisymbrium irio | reverse complement strand
TAAACCCTAAACCCCAAACCCTAAAACCTAGGACTAGTGAACCCAAACTGATTAATAAACCCTAAACCCTAAAATCTAAACCCTAAACCCCAAACCTTAAAATCTAAACCCTAAAACCTTGGACTAGTGAACCCAAACTGATTAATAAACCCTAAACCCTAAACCCCAAACCCTAAAACCTAGGACTAGTGAACCCAAACTGATTAATAAACCCTAAACCCTAAAATCTAAACCCTAAACCCCAAACCTTAAAATCTAAACCCTAAAACCTTGGACTAGTGAACCCAAACTGATTAATAAACCCTAAACCCTAAACCCCAAACCCTAAAATCTAAACCCCAAACCCTAAAACCTAAAACTAGTGAACCCAAACTGATTAATAAACCCTAAACCTTAAATTCTAAACCCTAAAATCTAAACCCTAAATCCCAAAATGTAAACTTTAAACCATAAATTTTAAAGATTTGTGAACCAAATTGAATAGTATACAATTGACCCAAATTAAACATTCAAGTTCTTATAAGGTTAATATAAACATTGATATGTTGATATAAACGTTAAAATGTTTAACTCTAAATAGTTGTTTGAGTAACGAATTACATAATACTGTTCATTTTCCAAATGGTGAATTAGTCTCGGGAAGAAGAAATCGTGTGTCAGGCGAGAAATCTTCAATAAATGTTATTATAATTAATACGAGGGGTATAACGGACTTTGTATAGTGGTTAAAAGCTATTTTGTTAAACACCTTTTTAAAAGTGCCATATATGCATATTAACTGAGGTTTGGTCAATATAATTTCTCTATATATATATATGAATTAAAAGAATAGTAAGTCAACAAAAGTGAGTATACAATATGAATCTAGCCGTATACTAAAATGTGCTTTTTCAAACGTATCACCAACTTGAGTGTTCAAAGCAGAGTCGAGCAAGCAGAGGTCTCCAGATCGAACAGAGCCGGAAGCAAATACTTCCTCCCAATTACTCCCTTGGCATTATAACTCCCACCGGTCGTTGCATCCACAAGCAACTCACCAGCATAACCAGGATAAGAACCTTTACCATAAACTCCAGTACAAGCCGAGCCAGCCTCAAGCGGCGCCGTTTTAGGCCCTTGGTAATACCCATCTCCGAAAGGGTTCGTTGCAGTCCCAGCCAACAAACTCGCCAAGTTAATCACCATCCCGTCTAAATCCACGTCGTTGTTTGGCGCCATAAGTGGTGGGCTTTTCGGCCCGTAAACCGGTGCGTGGAAAGGCCACGCGCATTGTCCTGAACTTTTCTTACCGGAAAACCCGGAACCTGACCCGTGTGACCAGCATCTGTTCATGCAAAACCCTTGGACTGACACGTCAGCTGAAGTCAATACGACGTTGACCGCAAAGCTTTGACGTCCTTTTGTAGCTAAGGCCTTGATGTTTCTCTCCATTAAGGACTTTCCCATTGAGTATCCTTTGTCGAGGATCTGTTCTCCGAGGGAGAGAGTGAGGTGTCCACGTGTTGTCTTGTGGTAATACTTCTCCACCGTCTTCCACCACGTGGCGACTGAAGGGTTCTAGGCCATGGTTGGTCTCCGGGAAGACGAGAGAGAGGCGACGAAGTCAGTTACGATCGCACGCTGCGATGGTTTGAACTTCCCGTACCAAATTAAATTGATGGAGACGTCTCCGGTGAGAAGAGCTCCTTTGTGATACTATTTGTATGTGTTATATATATAAGAGAAGAAAAAGGGTAAAAAGGGTAAAAAGGGAAATTTTAGAAGAGATTGGAACCTAACCAAGATTGGTTGCCAGTTAGGCAATGAGCGCGATTACAGTAAGTGTTTTCGGGAAACAGAACTAAAGACAAAAATGAAAGTCGTGGGAACAAAGTTAGATACTGAGGTTCGGTTGGATTACTACATTTGAATATTTGTGGTATAATATATAGTCACTTGTATCATAATATTTGTTTGTGGTATTTAAAAATTGGATACAGCTGGAAAATCCCAGAGTTTACGCGGCGGAGAGCGGGAGATAATGAAATTAAGTATACAAAAAAGCTTGCTCTTAAGGCAATCCACCATATAATCATGCATTATCAAATTAGCAATTACTTTGCATTAAAGGAATAACTGTCAAGTTCAAATTACTTTGCATTAAAAGAATAACTGTCAAGTTCAAGGTCACGTGAGACACCATGTTGAACATAATATAGATTAGATAATCCTTGCTCGTCTCACGCATACGTGTGGTTGAAAATCTAGATTATCTTTTTTTTTTTAATTACTTACAGGTGTTTAGAAAATCGTATACGATATATGTGTGGTTAAAAATAAATATATATGATATATTTATGGTTGAAAATAAATATAGAGGAATTTAAAATATAGAATGAGTTTTCCAACCAATTTTCTATTAAGTTTATTCCATATGCAAATAACGGAAAAGCTTATAAGTTGGCGTTCAGTATTAGAACTCTTACTTTCGAGGCTTTTCATGCGATTCGATATCACTAAGATGGATAAATGAGTTTTTTTAATTTTAGTTATGATTATATTGTAATTTGTTGAAAAAAAATTAGATAACTTTAAAAACAAGTTTATATTATTTTTAAAAATAGTTAATACTATTAGCTAAACGATTGTTAACTACCCAACCCAATTTATTTATAAAGTCTTTGAAAAATGAAAAAAAAAATTAAAACAAACAGACAGAGTTATTGAAAATATCTGTAGAAAGTAAAAACAGTTTCATTGATATATCTCAAAGAGATATCCATTAATAAAAATATGAGAAGAAAATAGATAAAGTATCTCTTAATATTTTATTTGAGAAATTTATAGGAATTCTATTTAAACAACTGTTACTTTCTAATTGGTTGAATCCCTTAAAAGAAAAATTAAATTAATTATAAAAATAAATTTTATTAAAATAATAATAAAAATAATCCTAGAATTTCATTTATTGTTAGAGATACTTTAACATAACAAAATTTGCCCGTCAAAAGGTGTTCTTTGGATAAAAGAAAATCTGATTACCTTAGAACGATAGGATCGAAAACTTCGCCACTCTTTAGAGCCAAACCAAATTGGCATTAGATCCATTTTAAAAATTATTCAATGGAAAATGAAAAAAAATAAATATAAATATGCAATTTTATAAAAAAAATATTATGATTAAAAATTGTGAAACTATAAAAAACTTAATTGATGTGTCAAAAAAATTAGATTTATGATAAAGTGGTAGCTTAAAGATAAATGTAAGAATAATTTTCATTATCTATATATAGACAGTATATATATATATTATTGAAGACTAATAGTAGTTTTCAGGTTAGGTTTACAATTCGAATTTAAAAAATAAGAACTAATTCACGTTGATAAAATAAAATTCAATGAAGATCGTTTCGTCATAATCCATAATGGTGCTGATACGTTTAGTATATTTTCCAAATTTGAAATAAACTGATAAATTCTAGAGTACATAATTGGTCCACACGCTAGTAAAGAGACAATACAAGCACAAATTTTAAATGAACAACGTCTCAGAGACGGAAGAATATGAAGGCTGCTCATCAAACATACCAGTCGGATAAGGCCCATGACCGGGCCCAAACGCCTTAACATGGTCTTTGAGGGAGCGTTTGTGTTTAAAATCGGAACCGCAAACGCAAACCCAACGTTTCCCACAGTTCTTCTCGTGAGTTCGCCAATCACCCTTGACGGCCAAGAGCTTTCCGCACATGCGACACGAATAGGGCTTTTGGCCGTGTTTACGTTTATAGTGCGTTTGGAGCGTTCGGAAGTCTTTGAGAGGCTTGGACCGAGGATGGTCGATGTGGTTCTTGCACCCTTCGACGCAGCAGTAACAAGGAATGCCTAGCATGGCTCGTGGCTGAGTCCCTTTCAGTGACTCTGGTCCTTTCCTGTATTGTGAACCGTGGCCCCACATGTGCATCTGCAATCATAGTCAACCAGGTTTTCATACGTACGTAAAAACAAGACAAGATTAAACGAAGATGAAATACATGAAGTAGTTTGGAGGTTTCAAGATAGACTAAATATGATCAATTTATCACAATAAAATTTTATACCAATAACTGATAACATGGTTCGTTAACATCATAATACTGATCGATCAAAGTAATAATTCACTAAAGATACGGGCCGTCCCTATAATTTTTATTAAATGTTTTTTACTAATAAACGAAAATGTATTTGTAAACGAGAAAACCTATTAAATGATAACCAATTAAATTTGAGTAAATAATGTATTTGTAAACGAGAAAACCTATTAAATGATAACCAATTAAATTTGAGTAAATAATGTATTTTTAAATATTTTTGTGTTATTCAATGTTTAGTTAAAACATGAAACAAACGTAACAATTACTTTGGACGAAACACTTGCACCAAGTTATTATAAAAAAGCAGTTAGTAATTTTTATTAAAAACATGAATTTCGATCACTATTAATCAACTTCATAAAACTTGTATAAAAATATTAAGATCCCGATAAGATCTTCATTTAGTTAAATACTGGATATTTAACTTTTGGCAGGTTAATTCATATTTATATATATGAACAAAGTCATATCATCAGATACGGAAATATAAGTTGTATATGAAATTATATATGGGATTTAGTTATGCACATATGGACATACAATGCGACTAAGATATATTGGTTCGTACCTGAAGATTGTTGTAGCGATTGAATGTCTTGAAGCATACATGGCAAGAAAAATGGGTGAAGCCTATTATGATTTGCTCCACAGCCGGAATCCAGTATGCCTTGCCGGAAACTTCATTCTCGATGTTTTTTCTGGCATCATAAGTGACGATCTCTTTCCCATTTTTCTTCTTCGGCTGTTTAGCATCATTGCTTGAATAACCGGAACCAGGAAGGCCGATGTGTAAGCTCACGTCTACTGCAGCGTTGTCTTCATCTTCTTCTCCGTCGTCATCTTCTTCTTCAACATACGATGGTTTAGGTCTTAGGTTTAGGCTCGGGTTTAAGTTGATCCGATCGATAAGCGGTAAAGGCTCGATTAGGGTATTGTTGTTACTAGGGTTTTGAGTGAGGTCACGGTAGAGATCAAAGGATTGGAAGTGGTCTTTAGGTTTTTCAGAAGAAGAGCTTAAAGAGATCTCGTATTGTGGTGATTCCATTGAATATGGTGAACAGTGGTTAGAGAGTGATGAAATCATTTGGGAATGTTTGTTTAGAGATTTCATTTTCTGTTTCTTTTTTATCTTTGGACTAGGTATAATTATAAATAAAAATAGGTTTATATAATGATTGTTCTCTAGCTATCAAAATAATTTAATGTTTGCAATAACTTTTATAACTAAGAATCATGCAGGTACGTAGGTAGATCCCACGTATCAATCCTCCTTTAAACTGCGAGAATAAAGATAGATAAAATGTCGAATATACTGTATAATAAAAATCTATCATTATATGTTTACGAAACAGAGTGTTAACAAAACGAATAATGAAAACGATATATTAAGAGTTATAGTTTAAAACGCGTACCAAATAGAGTAGAAGAGTAAATGAGAATCTCGGGGAATGTGAGGAGCAGACACTTGAGAATGCATGTGGTTGAGTGAAAACAACCTTTGTTAAGAAGTAATTTATTCTCCTCTGTTTCATCTCGTTGCCTATAAATAGAGTGTAAAGCAAAGAACCTTAAATTTTGTGGACCAGCCTCTTCAAGTTTTGGCAACTTTTTCATTGCAGGGGTTTTGACAATCTTTGGATTTTACGTAAGCCTTTTGCTTTTCTACCATAAGAATTTTCGAATTTGGGCATGGAATAAATGCTAATTTTGAATATACTTTTTATTTTTATTATTATGGAAGATGCACTATTACTATTATTCCACTTGTGTTTTTGTTTGTATGTAAGTTGTTTAATTCTCTCTAACGGTCAACACGGCCTCATCTAGTTTGGTAAACACTAGAGTTGACATACCATTTTAGAAAAATTCTAATTAATTAGTAGGATTTTCTTACCGCAGTTAATTAGCAGGTTTCAATTCAAGATCTTGAGATAAATTTGTTTCAAAATAACTTGCATACATTTTGGTAAAGTGCATTGGTTTCCAAAATATTGCGAGGTTATAAACGTAGTACTTATCTCTTCATCCTGCTTAGTCAAATATTATATCGCATTTCCACAACTGATATTCATACCAACGAGTTACTACATAGACTAGTCTGCGTGAAGATTCTTTGTCGTTTATTTACGAAGATTGAAATTATGATTATAGTATTTCCAAATTAGTTATTATAAGAATGATCAAATCAAAACTATTAATTTTGTTTTGATTTGATCGACTATGACCATTATGAACATGCTGATTAGATTTTGTTTGCTGATCGACTATGAATACTTTCTGAATCAACTTAGTCAAAGTCTAGAGGACTAGAACTTTTTTAGTTTCCATGCATGTGACTTTGAGTTGAATAGAGATAGGATCTAAAAAATGGTCCAACACCAATATAGTAAGAATTGAGCCACTTGGTCAATCAACTCCTGTGATGTAGAGGATTGGCCCACGTGGCTTTATCAAATGGGTTGTGGTTCCTATTGATATTGTTACTAGGTAAATAACCTGCACTATATTTTGATTATATATACTTTTTGAAAAATATTGTGATTTATTTATTTTGAATTTGTTGTATAAAAGAAAAAAGTACGAAAATACCAATATATTTAAATAATATATAAACTGTCTGGAAATAATCACCCATATCTTTCAACTCAATCTTACATTATGCAAACTAGTAATCCATAATTGCAAAAGCAGTTCAAATACCTCCTAAAAGCATACATATATTTATGTGTCTCTCTGTACAAAATGTGAGGTTTGCTAACGTATTACTACTTGAATTCTCATAAGCTGTGAGAAAGTTCTATTTAACAAATCATTATGACAAATACAAAAGAGTACTGACATCAACATGTTTTATTTACGATTGGTAATAAAACAAAAGAAAGAAGCTGAAATGGATTTTTGGAGACCAAAAAAGTTTCTTTGTTGTCACTTAATTTTGCAGCTTTAGACCTTTTGTTTTTGCTTCTTGTCTTCTTTTTGGCTTCACACTTTTTGCTACAATGTGATCTTAAAATTGAAGAGAATACTTTATTACACTATAAAACTCTTGAGAACGAGACTAAACATGTGTGAATTACCGAGAAAGGCTATTTTGCTTATGAATCTCTAGTACAGTAGAGATGATGGAGAGAAAGATGAAAGCTACAATATTGGAAAGACTTAAGAGAAACAATACTTGATTGAAAACCAAATGTCCGTCGTACCTAGAAAATTTAAGTGAAGTATAACTACAGGAGTAATCTGCAACGTAGACAAGTAACCCCTAATAAAAGTTAGATGCCAATTAAACATGTAAACATGTTCTGAAATGAATTAATACAGTAAAGAAGTAGGTGCGTATTCTTTTGGTCTATATAAATATAAAGGGTGGTGGTGCAACACTTACCACTGTGAAGTATACCAGATTATTTAGTTTGTTAAATAGCTTTTTTCTGCTTCGGAAAGCCTGTATTAATAGTTCTTGTAGTCCGCACAGTTCTCGTCAAAAAAAATCTGTTGGGAAACAGACGCAAGAGATGCAAGGTGAAGAAAATCACAAGAGATTCTAAGTACCAACTTTATAAATGGATAAAAACGAGAAAATCCAGAAACGTAAAATAAAAATATATAAAAACAGTCACTCTAAACATCCAGAGAGTCTCAATAAGGACACTATAAACGAAGAAATTAATAGTTTGCAAGAATGAGGAAAATATAAACATCAATTGTGCCTAAGCTTTTACCTCATCGATGGTTGTATCCTTGGAAGCAGCAGCTTTCAGTTCATAAACAACGGCTGGACAGAAGAATACAAATCCATGACTGCTGCAAATATTTTGGGCTTGGTGATGTCCGATGAAACACAATCTGACTTAGTTACAGTGACAATATCTGATCCAAAGAAACTCGAACAACACCAGCAATTAAAGAAAGAACAGACTCTTTCTATTAATCAGAAGAAGGAACAGATTACAAGATGGATACTAATACAATCAAAGAGTAAAATGCATTAGCTAACCCAGAGGCTAACGAACCTTAGGTATATTGAATCAAACTCAAGAACTCAGACGTATAACTCACGCCTTTTATTGCTTTAGAAAATCAACTCAAAACTAAAGCACTTACAACTCAATCTCTCAAATCTCTAAACTTGCTCTTTAGGAATATCACATCTCGACGTCCTTATATATAAGTCTAGAATTAAATTCCTAATCTTATTTGTCTTATGTTTAGATAACTCCTAAACATATTCTATTTATGTTTAAATAACTCCTAAACATAATCTAGCCTTATCTCTCCTAAGGTAACTTGTGATTCAAGCTTACATCAACAATCTCCCTCTTAAGCTTGAAATCACTCTTCTTCACATCTTGAACTCCAATGAGATCTCTCATCTCCTGGAACTTGATTCTTCCTAATCCTTTAGTTAGAATATCAGCCTTTTGATGAGTCCCGGGTACATGTTCCACATTGATCTGTTCATTTTCAACACATTCTCTGATGAAGTGGTATCTTCTATGGATGTGTTTGCTTCGTCCATGAAACACTGGGTTCTTTGTGAGTGCTATGGCCGATTTGTTGTCTATGTGAAGTGTCACCTTCTCACTTTGATTGCCAACAACTTCACTTAACAACTCTTGCAGCCAAATAGCTTGTTTAGCCGCCTCTGTCCCTGCCATAAACTCTGCTTCACATGAAGACAAAGCCACCGTCTCTTGTTTCTGTGAACACCAAGTAATCGGACATTCATTGAGATAGAAGATATGGCTTGCAGTGCTCTTTCCATCATCTTCATCAACATTGTGGCTGCTGTCGCTGTATCATATCAGCCTTGATTCTTTACTTCTTCTGTGAAACATGAGACCATACGAGGTAGTTCCTTTTAGGTACCTTAGGACTTGTTTCAGAGCTGCTCCATGTGACTCTTTCGAATCTCTCATGTATCTGCTTAGGATTCCAACACTGTATGCAAGGTCTGGCCGTGTGTGGATTAGATATCGCAGACATCCGATGTTCCTCCTATAGGCCTTCTCATTGATCGATTTCTCGCCATGTGCTTTACAAAGTTTTAGCCCCAAATCCATTGGTACGTGGACTGCATTACAGTCTCCCATCCCGGTTTCCTCTAGGATCTTTGTAGCATATCTTTCTTGTCTCAGAGTAATACCTTGCTTGTGTTGTATCACCTCGATCCCAAGGTAATAGCTCAGCTTTCCGAGATCACTCATCTCAAACTTGGCAGCCATACCTGATTTGAACTCGACAATTCAATCCAAGCTTGATCCTGTGACTAGAAGGTCATCCACATACACAGCTACCACGAGAAGATGCTGTTGTTCTTTCTTATGGTATAATGATGGCTCTTTAGAACACTTGACAAACCCAAGCTCCTTAAGAATCTGATTCAATTTGTTGTTCCATGCCCTCGGTGCTTGTCTTAGTCCGTAGAGTGCCTTGCTCAGTTTGTACACTTTATCCTCGCTTCCATTGACAACAAAGCCTTCAGGTTGAGTGACATAAACAGTTTCTCTTAGTTCACCATGGAGAAAAGCTGTTTTCACGTCAAGGTGGTGTATCTCCTAGCCTTTAGAAGCTGCTAATGCGAGAATAAACCTTATTGTCTCGATTCGGGCTACGGGAGCAAACACCTCATCAAAGTCTATTCCATGTCTCTATACATAGCCTTTTGCGACTAATCTTGCTTTGTACTTGTTCACACTTCCATCAGAGTTGCGCTTGATTTTGAAAACCCACTTCAAACCAATTGGTTTTACTCCAAACGGAAGATCAACTAACAGCCATGTCTTGTTCTTCTCAATAGAAGTGATTTCTTCTACGCATGCTTGTCTCCAAACCTTAAGCTCTTTGGCTTCGGCATAATCCCATGGTTCCTCATCAAGTGCTAGTAGAAGCCTTTCTCCTTCATCTTCTGCGAGAAGAATAAAATCATCCAAGTACCCCGGTTTCTTGCTTTGTCTAGTTGATTTTCTTAACTGAGGTTGCTCCTGCACTTCTTCCCCATCGTCTGAGATCTCAGCTATCTCTGGATCTCGCCTTCTGCAACTTCTTTTACTACATTCTCAGTAGCAGTACCTTTCTCAGGAGCAGTATTCTGTGATACAATGACATCTCTAATACCATTGTTTCCAAACTCTCCGAAAGTTAAGTTAAACATTCCGGGATCATCAACACCTTTCTCGGACTGACTCCACTTCCATCCTTTGTTTTCATCAAAGACTACATCTCTGCTGACAATAATCCTCCGCTTTGTTGGGTCTAGGAGTCGGTAAGCTTTAGATCCAGGTTCTGTTCCAAGGTGAACTAGACATCGAGAACGATCATCCAACTTCTTCAGGTGGGGAGTCTCTACTCTTGTATACCCAATACAACCAAATACCCTCAAGTGATTAAGATTTGGTTTCTTCCCTTTAAATGCTTCGTATGGAGTTTGTTTGACCAAGGTTCTGGTCATAACTCGATTAATGAGATACGTAGCATGTCTGACTGCTTCTCCCCATAGATAGTTTGGAACATCCATGTGCGTTAATATACTCCTGGTCATCTCCATTAAGGTTCTGTTTCTCCTTTCAACGACTCCGTTCTGCTGTGGTGAGTAAGGTGCCGTGAGATGTCTTTGAATACCAGATGTCTCGCAGAACAAACGAAATTCCTGAGACGTGAACTCTCCACCTCTGTCCGTTCGCAGCGTCTTGACATGCATTCCTGTCTCTTGCTCAACTGTGTTTTTGAATCTTTTGAACTTATCAAAAACCTCGCTCTTTTCTTTCAAGAGGATTGATCACATGTAACGCGAACTGTCGTTAATTAGCACAAATATATAACGACTCTGTGCTGCTGTCGGAGGGCTGATAGGACCACACAGATCGGCATGTATGAGCTCCAGCTAATTCTTAGCACGATACAGAGTAGCTTGAGGGAAACTCTGCTTTGTTTGTTTAGCTCGTAAACAAGACTCACATGTCTCTTTGGTGATTCTTATGTCAGGTATTCCTGTAACTAGCTCCTCGTTGATTATTGCCCTCATAGTTCTCAGACCTACGTGTCCCAAACGCTCATGTCACCTTGTTGATTCAGTCTTTGCCACGATCTGTAAGCACTTAGTATTCTCAACTTCCATAAGAACCTTGTAAAGTCTGTTTCTGGATCTAGTTGACCTCACTAGTACTTTTCCATCTGAATCATACACAGTTAGCACCTTATCTCTCATTCTGACCTCACACCCAGATTCTGTCGCTTGACCGAGGCTGATAATGTTGCTCTTCAGATCTGGTATGTAGTAAACATCAGCTAAGACTTTCTTCTCGCCATTCTTGCTTACAAACAGAATAGAACCTTTCCCTTTTATGTCTATGCGAGAGTCATCACCAAATCGCACCTTCCCTGAGATCGTTTCATCAATTTTGTTGAAGAAATCTCGGTTTCCAGTCATATGATTACTTGCTCCATTGTCTAAATACCAGGTGTTTGCTATATCAGTTTGATATTCAAACTTATTTGGTTTGACTTTCTCTTCATTAAGATACACAATCTCGTGCATCATCAGATCCTCACCCTCTTGTGTATCATCATCGACTTCATGTTCCTGTGTTTCCTGCAGTTTTAGCAATCTGTCGGGACACACAGAAGCGTAATGTCCTGGTTTATCACACCTGAAGCACACAATCTTTGATTTGTCTCGACCTCTTCCTCTTCCCCTGCCGGAGAAGCGTCCACCTCGTCCTCTGTTACTATCATAATTGCCATTATATGATTGAGTATCATAGTTGGCATACATCAGCTTTCCCTGTTTGTCCTGTGGTTCCTCCTCATTACAAATCCTTTCCTCGTAGGCTTTAATTCTTCCTACGATATCCTCAAAGCTTGTTGTCTTTAGATCAAAAACTTGTTCAAGGGCAGCTATGATATGTATTTACTTCCTTCTTGGAAGACTGTTGAGAAGCTTCTTGACAAGTTTGGATTCATCAAAAGTTTCACCTAAAGATGCCGATTTAGAAGATAGCTCAGTGAGTTTCTCAACAAACTCATCGATAGTTTCTGTTTCTTTTATCTTCAATCTATCAAAGTCGGCTATTAGGGTTTGAGTCGTGCTTCTTTGACTCTTTCAGCTCCTACATATCTTGTTTTAATGGCTTCCCAGATTTCCTTTGATGAGGCTAGAGTTCCAACTTTCAACATCAGAGTTTCAGGTATGGATTGAAACAGGAGTGCTTTTGCTAAATCGTTTTTGTCTGCATCATCGGTTCCTGGTTCAATTGTTTCCCATACTTTGTGAACTCTGAGCGCGACCGTCATACGCATAGACCACGCAGTATAGTTTGTGATAGTAAGAATCGGACATTGAATGGATGAGGGTCCATTCTCTTTCTGCTTGTTTGTCACAGCCACGACGTCTCCCATGGCAAAGGATCGCTCACGATTCAATGTTAAGCTCTGATACCAAATATTGAATCAAACTCAAGAACTCAAACGTATAACTCACACCTTTTATTGCTTTAGAAAATCAACTCAAAACTAAAGCACTTACAACTCAATCTCTCAAATCTCTAAACTTTCTCTTAAGGAATATCACATCTCGATATCCTTATATATAAGTCTAGAATTAAATTCCTAATCTTATTTGTCTTATGTTTAGATAACTCCTAAACATATTCTATTTATGTTTAGATAACTCCTAAACATAATCTGGCCTTATCTCTTCTAAGGTAACTTGTGATTCAAGCTTACATCAACAAGGTAAGTCCACGCTTAACGTCCATGATAGAGAGCGGAAGCTATGTAACAAGATCAACTTCAGATTGCAGGGAGAATCTAACAATGAATCTCGGGTCTAGTCTTAAGCGAAGAGTTCGACGAAGACAATGGCAAAAGTATTCCTCTTAGTGCTATAAAAGCTCTTTAGATTTAATTAACAGTAAATTAACTCTAAAACATTGGTTAATTCTTAAATTAACACACTCAATTCAAAATTTTCTAAACTAACACATATTTTATATGAAAAAGACAAATAAACCAAATACATCTCATTAATTACAATAAAACCACTGGTTAAATTTTTTTTCACCATATGTTAATTTTTTGACAATAAAAATTTAAAAAATTAGCTATTATTAATAATAAAAATTAATTTAAAAAATCTAAACCAAAAAAAAAAACGTAGACTGAAAAAAAACCTAATCTACCCAAACCCGACCCCTTCTCTCTCAATCTCTCTCAAGCTTGGCGG
>ASZH01045197.1:0-13330 GCA_000411075.1 Sisymbrium irio | reverse complement strand
CCTCGACGGAGAGAAGAATCGAACCGGCGAGTGGATGGTTTGAACGGGCCGTCTAAAGTTGTTGGGATTGATTCTTCGCCGGCGGCAAGGGATAACGGCAACGAGATTACCGAGATGATTATGAGTAAAGCTGTGGGGATGATGAATGATGTTGTAGGAGACATGATTAGAAAGTCCACGGGTTGTCTCTTTGGTTTCAGTTCCTACACATGCGTGTGGAATGTAGAGAGAGAGAGTTTTTGATTGTCTCGAGTCTAATTTGACAAAATTTTTGAATTCTTTTTTTTTCTTTAGTTGACGAGTGAGAGAATATGCCTTCCATGTTCTAACTTCTAAGCAATTTCAAATATAAAAATGGAAAATCACTTTGGCCCTCGTTGTTAGCATTTTGATTTTGGTTTTTTGGGTTTTTTTGATTTTTGATTTTTGGTTTTGCTGTAAATTTTAATAGTTTTAGTTTTGATGTAATAAAAAATATGAATTTTGGATTATGTTTAGAAATGGTTAGTTTTAGTTCTGCGATTTTGGTTAACCAAACCGAATTGGGATAGGTTTTCTAAGTTATCGGTTAATAAAATAAATTTCAAATTTTTTTAATTTTTTCTAAAATTAACGAAACAAAAATTTTGGTTCATTCAGTTCTATTTTCGATTAATTTTAGTTTTGCTTAATCGAAATTTAACCAAATTATGACTTTTATAAAAGTTAAAATTGGTTTAATTAAAAATTTCGGTTAAATTAAGTTATTTTGGTTTTATTAAATTCGGTTATTAGATAATTTTGATTAAAACAATCTAATTTCAATTAAAACTAATCTAATCTTGGTATAACTAAAAAAATAATTAACCAAAAATATGTTTGGTTCGACACGAAATGAATCAAAATTCTATCAATCCGAAACCGTAGACCTAGTTATTTTTTCTAGAATCCAATTTTTCTAAGTTTTTGAAAATGTACTTTAAAAAAATGATTGGTAAATAAAATGGTTTTCATACACAAAAAAAAAAATGTTTTAGAAACCACAAACAATCAAATTCCAGTTTTGGATATCACAACTTTCAAATTTTTGCATATTCTTAAATATTTTATACACATCAGTTGTACCGAACTGAAATTTCTAAAATATATCTGGTTTACAAATCAAAACAAAACCTAGACAACACTAAACCGAAATCTTAATCTAGTGAACCCAAATAAACCATGAAACACTATAGACAAACTTTTGCACTTATTCCTAAAATGCTACCGCTACGAAGGATTGCTAGGGAGAAGATACCGGCTCCACCGCGTCACATCATCACCACCACCGGCTCCACCGCGTCACATCATCACCACCACCGGCTCCAATGAAAATTTTCAAATTTTAACGTTTCTTAGAAAGATATTATGGTTACAATTAATTGGGAATTGGAAGAATAAATCAAATGAGAGAAATATGAATTAGTGTATAATAGGAAATTGTGAAATGAATTGTTACTTTTGTATTTAGATTTATATTCTTTTCCTGTTTTTAAAAGGATCAAACCTAGCAGAATATTGTAGTTTCTCATTTAAAATGTAGGTTATTTATTTATATAGATAAACAAAATTTGCAAATGACATAATTTTAGTGGAATCTACTAATTACACTGAATTTTATTCTTTTAATTAAGCAACCATTTGCATCTTATAAATTCAGAAATACAGAATTCAAACATTTAGTAGATCATTTAGATTTTGCCAAAAAAAAAAGTAGATCATTTAGAGAAGACAAAAAAAGCTTAGGAATTAGAGTATCACGCGTTGTCCATGCTTCAAAATATTATTTTGATGGTTTTTGGGGGAAAAGAAAAATTATAATTCTTTGATTTGTGCTGGATATGCGTATAGACTGATGAAAACGATATTGTTTATTTTTGACAAACTAAAAAACAAATTGATGTTGGGCGCGCGCCAAAAAGTTTTTGTATTACTTCTTTTTAGAGTGAATCGAAACAATCCACATCAATTAGAATATTGTGAATATACTGTTAAATTTTTGTAGCTATGTTAATTGTGATTCCACTTGTTAGTAAGTAGATTAAATGATTTTCTGTATACAAATTGTAGTGTAACTCAATTCTTAGGACTTATGAGAGTAATACAAGTTTGTCCCAATATGAATGAACCCTCATCAATCTAATATTTTTATTCTCTTCATTGAAAGATGGAAGATTGAATCTGGGTGATGGCGTGTTTGACCGAAAATTAGGTTCTGCTATTTCGAGTTAGATTTGCAGATCCTCTTTAGTAAAAATTGTTGTTAACCAAAAAAAAGGTTACTGATGAGAGATTTACGTTTTTGTTCTGTTACCGTGTTACAGATAGGTAAAAATTAAACGTATAAAATTGTAACTTTTTACGAGCATTTAGGTGTATGACGTAGAACGGTAGAAGGAATGTAGGACCATTGTAACCAAACGGACCCAACTTTATCTTGCGTATGTGCGAAGCTATAATCTTCAAGAATATATTATGGATACGATCGAGTGGACCTCTCGTAAAACAAAAAAGAACGAGACCGGTTTTAATCTAAACATAGATGATACTGTTAGTAATCTACATTTTTTTAAAAACACTCTATTTTATTGAAATTGAATTAAAATCGATTACATCAATGTTATAAGATGTGTTTAGTATCTCTTAGTTGAATTTGGCCCACAATACAAGAAAAATTAATGGTTTTTCCACACCATAAATAGTGAAAAAAAAGTTTTGATGACAAATTAGCAATATACTATAGCGGTTTAAATAATTAGGTGTTTCCATATCTACTTGCAGATAGACTTCTAATACATTTACGAAAATATGACAATAATTTCACATTTTTCTTTGAATTTCTTAGATCTAGATATTTAGACACTATAAACAAAAAATCCCAAAAATACTAGATAAAAAGATAAGAACTCAATAACTTAAAAGCAATTTACCCAAAAAACTCTATTAATGTCAATATACCAATGTAAAAAGACAGAGTTCTGACTTTTCAGGATTACCACCATATTTTCCAAATAAAAAAAGGTTTATCAATCGATTTAGGATAAAAAACCACCAAACAATAACGGATATAATCAGAAATCATCAAAACAACATCACTCTAAATCCACCAAAATCGGGGAAAAATACTCTTAGAATATATCAAAATTTATGAATAGAAAGGAAAAATAAAGGGAGAAGCACAACACTGAAGCTTATAAACCACCCGATGTTGACCGGACAAAACAAATGAAAAACAAAAAAACAGCATCTGTTTAGAATTTGAGAGGAGAGAGAGAGAAATTAGGTTTGTTAGTAATCTGTAATATTGAAACAAAAACAACAATTTTTAGTTATGACATATGTTGTATTATTGAAGATGTAATTGAACATGTCCAAATACTATTAAAAATATATATGAAAATAATATTATACTCGTTAATCCTATTTCCAAACAATATTCCAATAAGTTTATGAAGAGGGGTCGTTGCATTTTTGCAATCTGGTGCACGGGTCAACTGTTGGTAAACAGAACATTTTTGTTACTCAAATCTCTAACTTTCTAAATAATTTTGTGTTATATGTTTGCATAAAAGGAATGTAAATATAAAAGGAATGTAAATAGAAGAATACGTTGAAAATAACATTTGTTATATTTTCAACTCTCCGAATTAAAAATTTCAGAAGTAAATTTTCGAGCAAGAGATGATAATGAGTTTCGGATCTTCTAAATGAAAATAACTAATTCTTTTTGTTCGTAATAAATTTAATTTTGTAAGAATCATCAATTCTTTTTTATTTCTATTTATTATCATTTTCTCTTTTTAAAAATTGAGATTAGTAGCTTAAATCAGCTTACAATTTGTTTATAACTTTTCGTTGATCAACAAATGTAGCATATAATAATCGAACTAATATATATTATATTTGATCAAAAGTAAAAGAGGGTTTACAGTAGTATAATTTTGTATCTCCATCTGTGTACAAGTTTGTGCGTAGTTGTGATGTGAGAGTATAAATTTGTTTCCTTCAAGTGCACTCCGAACTTCGTAAGCTAGCTCTCAATCACGTGGTCTGCTTTTCTTTCGCATGATCTTCTTTTAAATCCAATAGTTAAGAAAAGGCCAAAAGGCCCAAAACTGATAACCACTTCTACCAGAAATTACCAAGAAATCAGGACAAAAAAAAGGTAATTGGATTGGATATACAGTTCAATTACTTGTCTTATCCTTAATGTTTACTCAACGTAAAAGTTTGTATTGATTATGTTGAGTATAGTATATTAATGCCTAACAATGATCGATATTTTCAAAATGTATATAGTATGTTGGGTTAAAATCATGAGTACAAGTACAACTGTACAACATGATCACAATTAGGAGAAACCCCAATGTATATGTACCAACCTACGTATATACATATAATCTTAAGTCTTGAGTCTCCAAATTATGTAAGAAAGGCAAATCTCTGGCGAGCTACGGATTTTGTAAAGGTCAATGGGTTATCATATAAGTATTGTATAAACTCAAACATAGTTCATTTTTAGGATGAAAAAATGTTTCTTGGTTTCAGTTTCATGCAGAGTGATAGTCATTGACAACGTAGTTTTTACATTTGGCGAAAACATAAAACATCCCTGATTGTGGCCGGTCAACAAGTCACCGTAATGTGCGGCTGAGAAACAAAAATTAGGAAACATGAGCGGAGTACGTAATTGATTGATTATTTCTTCAAAAAAAAAATTGATTTGATTAATGAAGTTGGAGAAAATATTTTCCTCTAAATCCGGCATAAAACCAGTGGTGACCCATTTTAGCTTCCGTACGGAACACACTGCCTTTTGATGACGTGACATTTCTAAGGTCTTTGATTCGTTAAATCCGTTAGTTAATTTGGTTCATCCATTTAAACTAATCATACACATACTGCGTAATCCTTTTTCGGTAAACACATCTGCTTCCCTTACTTTAGGATGTATGTATTTATTAATTTTTTATCGAGTCCCATTTTATAGACTATAACTTTTGTATAAAAGTTTATAACTACCTACCAGTGATAGAACATCACTTTATGTATATATAGTAGTATAGTGCAATGTAGACCCTAAAAAAACAATGTTATATGTAGGAAACTCGATTTTTAACAACCGATCTATTAAACTTTTAAACAGAAAAGATGAACGGAGTATAAAGATATAAAGATTTGCTACTTGCTAGGTTAATTTGGTATAAACATTTAAAAAATTTCAACATTTTATTTTCAGACGTTTGTAGTTTAAGATCTTGTTTGGTGTTGGTAGAGATTTGTCTTCATTTTACATTTGTACTGTATAAGAAGTAAATAATCAAATTTTACAGTGGGGAAATAATAAGTAGGAGTAAATTAAATATCGTAGGAGTGTAAATTTATCTCCATACTATTAAAGTGGGTGGAACAAAGAAATTAAAATTAAAAAAGCTTTTCAACTTTAATTTTGTTACAGATATAGCTCCAGTTGCTAGGTTCCTCACATTTAAAATCTTCGTGTTTTGAATTTTGGCCTAAATTATATTTTTGATAAAAAAAAAGGTCTAAACCATTTCTTCCATATGTTAGACTGTCACATTAAGACAACTTGGATATAGTATTATTAGATATATTACAATTGATTATCACGCACACCAACATCATTAATTCCTTTGTACAAGTAAAACAATAATCATTTAACTTCTCATTCTTTTAATCAAAAATTAATTTACAGCTTTACAGTTATCTAACTTTTCATCATTCTATTAGGAAACCCAACCGAAGTTAGTGAGAGTAAAATAACATCTGATGATGCAGAAATGTTAAATTACCAATCGTCTTTCCTTTAATAATTAATTAAGATATAATAATAGTATGCACAAACGACATGAGGCGGTTACGTCAGTTATGAGAGTTTGGATTAGAGAGTCACGGCGTTAGCATTAAGGTAATAAACGGCAAATAAAATAAAAATGTTAACTTTTAAGTACGAGTTATCAAGGATAATAAAAAAAGTGACAAACTTCAGTGTTAGCGGCGTTAATTAACTAACGGGAACGTTAACGTCTAGCGTATATATAACGGAGACGGTTTCCTTGGAGCTTGTGTCACTCGTCTCCTCCTGCTTCCTTCTTAATACCTTTCTCTCTCCTCTCTCTCACTTCTTCTTTTTATTTTCCGAGAAAAAGTGAAGAGAAAACAAAAAAGAAGCTTCTTCAATGGCGTCTTCGTCTCAGAAACTAACCACCGTTTGTGTTGCCTTTCTTCTCCTCTTAGCTCTCACCGCAACTATTTTCCGGAGCTTCGAAATCCCTACCTCCAGGTTCTTCTCTCTCTCTCTATGATTCCTTCTTCATCCTCAAATCTAGCTCTCTTACGTTCGATAACGCTGATACTTACGTTCTTAAGTCTCCGTTTTTTAAGCTGCATTCTCAATTTCTGCGAAGGATTTTTAGATTTTTGTCTCTGTTTTAGATTTTTTCTCTTCGACGGATTTGTTTGATTTTGTCTCCGTTTAAGCTGAAATTCCTATTTTACTGCGAAAGATTTTGAAACTTTTCATCTCTGATTTTAATCGATTTACAAATTTTTCATGGATTTTTTTGACCTATTTTATAAATTTTCGCAGGTGATTTTTCATAGTTTAGACTCTCGATTTTGTTAATAACTGCTTTTTATAATTTCTTTTGGTAAATGTTTTTCTTTTTGCAGGAAGTTGAAAACAGAGAAGGTGGAGAGCCCAGAGAACAGTACAACAATGGCGGCGAAGAGGTAAAGAGGGAAACAAAACTAATTTATTTTACTGATTTAATATTTTATTTAATTTGTTTTGCCGCCGCTCACGAAAACATGAAACGCGCTTTTAACCGCTCCAGGGTTATAAAACCTTCTTTTTTAAAAAAATGAAATTAAAAAAGTGGAATATTAAACTAACAATCCTAGCCGTTGATATATGTTAAGGATTCCTCGGATTTGTTAAACCGTTTCCTTTTTGTTCATTCATCGCCGCTCACTCACTCACACTCACAAATGCCTAGTGTCGTAGACTTTTAATTATTTATTACCATATATTCCACGTCAATAAATTATTAAACGAACAATCCTAGCCGTTGATAAATGTTAAGGATTCATCGGATCCGTTTAACCGTTTCTCTTTTATTCATTCATCGCCGCTCTTACTCACACATGCTGCTCCTCTCTGTCGCACACATGAATTACACGTCAGTAAATTAGTTACGGCGTGGATGATAAAATTAAAAGGTTAAATAACGTACGGTTTCTCGTCAGGGCAAATTAGTCAATTACATTACACAACGTTCGTCTCTTTCATTCTTTCGCCTGCGCTGCGTTTGTGTTTTTACTTTCTACTCTCGCGTGTTCATATATTGTCCTTTACTTGCTTTCAGATGTCGCCACGTGTCAGTCTGATGTGATTTTATTATATTTTAACGTTAATAATTTTAGTTTATGGTTGGTCGCGTCAATTTGTGACTTGTTTTGTTCTGTAGGCTTGATGAAGGTGTTGAGGTGAATGAACAACACGCGGTTACTGATCCAGATAAGGTTGCTGATGAAGTCGCTACGCTTGTTCAGATGTGAGTTTTCTCTCTCTCTCTCTCGCTTTCTCTTTTGTGTGACTGCATTAAGTTTTCTCGGGACTTTGCTATGTGAATAAAGCTTTTTCCTTTTCATTCATTCTCTGCAAATTGCATTTCAGACGACAAGTCCCCACCTTTAGTTAGAGAGAACTCATAAGCAAAACATATGTGGATTATTAAAGACTATAACAACAAAATATTTATGTCTCAGGCGTTTGCTTTTCTTGTTTTGTCACCATTTATATTTCTCTCTCTCTTTACTTTTTCGTCGTGAAGCGACCCTAGTTATAGATAGATAGGTACAGACATGAAACCAAACCATCCCTCGTATAAATCTGACACATTGTCGTTTTATCACGCTCTCGCGTTTGTCAGAGTACGCACGGACATTGTTTTGTTTTGTTCACTCTTTATTTTGGTTTTTAACGGCCTCTTCTATTTAATTCGTTTCACTTTTATGGATTTGAGGATTTTGGCACTAACTGCTCTCTCTACCGTCTTTTTGTGGCATTTATAGTTTTTGAGTCTCTTATCATTTTTGGATATTACGGGTCTGGTCTTTTTCTAGTTTTTTCACCAGTTGAAACATTAATGGAAAAAAAAGAAAACACTTTTTACTCGGCAACTACTTTGTTGACCTTATAAACCAACAAAAAAGGATTCCGAATTTATTACGTTAGGTAACAACAAACATAATGGCGGTTGAGATGTTTAATTAGCTTGTAGATTCCGGTAAAAACCCACAAATAGAATCCTTTTTTGTGTTTTGATTGATATACCAAGTTTTGATTTTTTTCAGGAGCGAACATAACAATACAGCAAGAAGGAAGCTTGGATTTTTCTCTTGTGGAACCGGTAATCCAATCGATGACTGTTGGCGTTGTGACCGTAACTGGCATAAGAACCGTAAACGTCTCGCTGATTGTGGGATTGGTTTTGGACGAAACGCAATTGGTGGTCGTGATGGACGCTTCTACGTTGTTACTGACCCGACTGATGAAGACGTTGTGAATCCCAAACCAGGAACTTTACGCCATGCGGTTATCCAAGATGAGCCTCTGTGGATCGTGTTCAAAAGAGACATGGTGATTGAGCTGAAACAGGAGCTGATCATGAACAGTTTCAAAACCATTGATGGTCGTGGTGCTAATGTCCACATCGCTAACGGTGCTTGCATCACTATCCAGTTTATCACGAATGTAATCATTCATGGTCTTCACATTCATGATTGCAAACCTACTGGAAACGCAATGGTTAGAAGCTCGCCATCTCATTTTGGTTGGAGGACTATGGCTGATGGTGATGCAGTCTCTATCTTTGGATCGTCTCATATCTGGATTGATCACAACTCTCTCTCTCACTGTGCTGATGGCCTTGTTGATGCTGTCATGGGTTCCACTGCTATTACCGTTTCCAATAACCACTTTACACACCATAATGAGGTGATGTTGCTAGGCCATAGTGATTCGTACACAAAAGACAAGCTGATGCAAGTGACCATTGCTTACAACCATTTTGGAGAAGGATTGGTTCAGAGAATGCCAAGGTAAGTAGCAATATACTATTTATTTTGAGCTTCTTAGACTTATGCTCACATTTGTTCTGAGATTACAAATTGGTTGTGTAATTGCAGGTGCAGACATGGGTATTTCCATGTGGTTAACAACGACTACACACACTGGGAGATGTACGCCATTGGTGGGAGTGCAGGGCCAACCATCAACAGTCAAGGAAACAGATATGCTGCTCCTAAGGACCGTTTCGCCAAGGAGGTTCAATTTCTAAAACCTTTTTTCTGACTGAAACAGAGTAAAGTGTTGCAGTGTTATTAAAATGTGGATCAAAAACAGGTGACGAAAAGAGTAGAGACGGATTCAAATGAGTGGCAGAAGTGGAATTGGAGGTCAGAAGGAGATCTTCTACTGAATGGAGCATACTTCAGAGCATCAGGAGCAGGAGGTGCCTCAGCTAGCTATGGACGAGCCTCGAGCTTAGCAGCTAAACCATCATCGATGGTCCACACTATAACCTCTACTGCAGGAGTATTAGGTTGCCGCAAAGGCAGATCTTGCTAGCTCCACAACCATAGTAACTAACCCTAAACCCTTTCCCGTATCTTTGGAAAGTGGAACATATACTACTCTTTCTGCTTTCTCGTTTCGTTTTTTGGGTCGAGTCATTGTTCGTCATATCCCACGTTGTTATCCTCCCGATGGTAGGAATTGGTCAACCTCGGCTTGCTTTTTCTTCTTCTTCTTCTTCAAAAAGGTGGGAAAACAAAAGAGGAGCAAGCACAGAAGCGTTGTTCAAAAAGGTTTTCCTTCTTTTAGTCTACGGAGTCTCTATATGGTTTTTAGTTTCATTTTTGGTTTTGGAGTTGTTAAGGTCCTTTGGTTTTAATGGATCTCACTCCTTTGCGTTCTAGAGTCTTTTTGGGTTTCTCTTTCAAGTTAGTGATCATAGTAAAGCAAAATTTGTAACAAAACCGATTGAAAAGCTTTTCTTGATTTCGATTGCAATTTCTGTTGTCTTTTATGTTTTTGTTCGCTTGTGTTGGCATGAGTGTGTCACAGTAATTGGATGATAGAATTGATTTTGAATTTTTAATGCAACCTCTAAAGCAAACCACTTGTGAAATATAGGAATGAATCCACTAATAAATAGTTGAGACTTGAGAGTAAATGAAAAGGAGTTACACTAACATGTGACGTGATGCATAATCCATAAACAGTTATATCGGTTCTTTATGTCTTCTTTTAGAGCTGAGGTATAAGTGGTACTGTTCCTTGCTTTACACGTTACAAGTTGGGGTTTTCTTTACTCTCTTTGGATTCATTTCGTAGCCTCTCCCATGACATTACATGAGGAGCTTTATCCACTTGACGTTCTCTCATAAATACATTGTCTGATCACAAACGGTAATTCACGTTAGACATAATATCATCATCTCTTTTACTTTGCCATCCTTCCTATAGTGTGGAAGCGTATAGTATAAATGCACTCCATTTATTACTATCATATGATAATTATCAGATAGACTATGCCTCTTGAGCAGAACCCAATAAATAGTTTAACCTTTTTGTGTTTTTGTTTAGAAATTTATGAACAAAAGTGCTAGTAGTCTACTAGTCTCTACTTGTAATTGAGAAAGAAAAGAAAAACAAATATTGATATCCCCCAAAGGAGGTTAGAATAGAGAACATGAACCAATGCTCAAATCTTCCAAATCGGGTTCACTCTAAAGGGTATCATCATCTGTTGTCTGGAACACATAGCCAGCCTCCTTGAAGTGAGATTTCAGCATTGCTAAAGACTTGTACCTATGAGATATTTTGTTCTTTTCTTCCTTTGCCATTTCTGCATAACTACAACCAATATAGAGAAATCACCAAGCAAAGCTTTCTCAGTTTTGAGGATATCTGTAAGAAAACCGAGGTTTAATACAATGTTTTATGGGTGATAAACAGACGGGTACGTACGTTTGTTCATATCCATCAGGTTGAAACACTGGATCCCACCCGAAATCAGTTGGTCCTCTTGCTGGAACTATCTTACCCTAACAGATCAATCACAAAGAAACATCAATCAAACTTCCACAATTATTAAATAAAAAAGAGAAAAAAAATAAGAAGCTAAAACAGTTAGCAGATGTTAGAATGAGCGATGACAATGTTGAACATACCGGAGTTTTCCCTAAAAATGTAAGAGGTTCAGCACCTGGACCATGAGAGAAAGAGAATGCGCACAATGCATAAGCTGATTTATCTTCATAGGCCATCAGTAAGTTGTTCAGACCTGGACATGAGTCAGACCAAGATTGGATTAGGACTTAGGAGATGTAAGAGTTACTAGAAACAAAGGCTAAGGTAAGAAAGGAAAAATACAGAATTGACTATCACAACCTTCATGGCCAAGCTTCTCAAGAAACCACTTACTGCAGAAAAACAGGAAAGAAGATCAAAAGTGCTACAAAGAAGAATTGTATAGAACTCCAATACAGTTAGTCACACGCTGAATCAATCTAATACTGACCAATAGTCGACTATATATCCTACTTTCTGATTTCCAGTAAGTGAGACAGCCAACAGTAAGTAAAGAAAATAGACGTCTATTCAACATTTCAGTCCAGCAATGAATTAAGACATCTAGGAACACAACATTCAGCAAGATAACTCCATTTGGCTACTCACTCACACCACTTAGCAGACACCTAAAAGAACTTAGAACATGATTTGATCCTAACCCAATTAAACTTCTTTCCAAGACGTCAAGATAAAATTTACCAGTCGAGAAAGATTAATAGATAAAGATAAAAGACACATGCAAATGTAACTTCATCAACTTGGCATATCTAAGTCTGTAATCCACTTACCTACTCATAAACTCATTGTTTATCGCACATTATCCTTATAATGATTGATAAAAAGATACTTACAAGCACAGCTTCAAGAGAGGAAGGAAGAACAAAACTTACATGTATGGACCTGCAAAACCCCACAAAAACAAATCAGACAATGTGACCATTTTCTCTAACAAAGTCATAGAGTAAAATGAAATAACTTAGAATCTAAAAGAAAACATACCAGGAAGACCCTTCAAAGCATTGAAACAAAGACATGTATCCTCCACTAGCACTGGCCCATTCACCTTCTCATTTCACAATCAAACACACTTTGCATCAGTTTACTCCTTTGATCACAATAAAGTTTACAACTTTAAATACATATAAACAGAACTATGATAATTTTTGTAATCAATTCAAGTCAATATAACTTAGTTCACCTGAAGAGCAGCCAAACGAGCTTTCTCTTTGGAGATATCCTCAGGCTCACCTTGCAGCTCAGGCACTATAACACAACAACAACAACAATAAGAATGAGCCTAATGCAAAAGTGGAATCTTGAAATCGAAATGGAGTAGTAACTAGTAAAGTAAATAGTACGAACGGTCAAGTTTGAGAGACTTGAAAGGAATGGAATTTCCGATGATAGCTTTGACTTCTTCGAGTTTCTTGGCATTTCCCGTCACAAACGTCACCGGACGTGGCAAAACCACCGCTGATTTCGCCGCCGCCGCCGCCATTTTGTCTTCTCAGAGAGCCTAAAGTAAGTGACTTTCTTTCCACTGCAGTAAGATATACAAACAAATGGGCCAAGTTCACATATATCTAGGCCCATTAAGAGTTGTTATCCTCTTGTTCTTTCAAGTCCATGTTAGGATTAAACGGTTTAGGTTAACCGGCTTTTGATTTCGTTAAATTGATGAGCTTATTAAAGGTTCAGTGAAGGAGGAGGTAGGTGATGGTGGTTACGAAGGATAAGGCGGATGCTGGTGATTCTAAGTAGTAATAAGAGATCTTAACGAGCAAGGAGAACACTGATATATAAAAAATGTGTTGTGTTGATTTTAATTTTATATATAATATTTTATTTATAAGCATGTTCACTTTAACTAATAGTACAACTTAAAATTTAATATTATATTTTGTTTCACTTTTATAAATATATATATATATATATATATATTCTTATATTTTAATACAAAAGTTTACAAATACTAAAATAAAATCTCGCACTCTTAATTCTAAAATATATAAAAATATGTTAAATGAATATATGTTTTTTCTTTTTGAATAAATTTAATTTGACTGAGAAATTAATTGTTCTTTTTTAATATTTAATATTGAAATTAATAAGTTATTTTTAATTTATTAATTAATCATTCATTTATTT
>ASZH01045196.1:0-13295 GCA_000411075.1 Sisymbrium irio | reverse complement strand
CCCGGGTCTGTACCGTGGCAGGGTACTATTCTACCACTAGACCACTTGTGCCTTTTGTATTAATTGTAGAGAATTCACTTAATGGGTTTTTATCAGACTTTTATGTCATTCGGGTAAAATTTTGAATTTTGAGGCAAAACTTATTGTCAGAAGGTCTTCCCTCTTCTTGTCTTCTAGCGTCATCTATTTGAATCTCTCTGATCTGATGCTAGAGCACTTGAAAAGCCTACCAAACTATCCCATTTATGTTGGAATAAGCTTGAAGACATTGAGACAAGAATAAAGACTTGAGAAGCAAGCTAAAGATAAATCCTAATTCTTTTATGTTTGGAGATAAAAATTGAGTTGTTATTAGGAGTTATCTAAATAACATGTAATATCTTTATTAGGTTAGGATTATGTTTAGCTATAAATATAAGTCCATCGAGTTATGATTGGCTTTGTAAGGAGTTTGAGATTCAAAGGTTTTGAGTGAGTTTCCTTTGAGAATAATACAAAAGGGTTATTCTTACAAGCTGTGCAATTGTTACTTAGTTTCAATAATTGATATCAGAGCAGAACATTGAAACTATGGGAGATATTACGGTTGTTACAGCAAAGGAGAAAGAAACAGGATCATCTTCAATCAAGTGTCCTATCCTGAGTACCACAAACTACACAGTATGGGCGATTAAGATGAAGATTCTGTTGAAGGTACACAAGGTGTGGGATATTATTGAGGGTGAAGGAGAAGACATCGACAAGAACGATATGGCTATGGCACTCTTGGTTCAATCCATACCAGAGACTCTTGTGCTGCAAGTTGGAGAATTGAGCACGGCGAAGAAGGTGTGGGATGCGATTAGAACAAGACATATGGGGGCTGATAGAGTGAAAGAAGCTCGGTTGCAGACACTCATGGCAGAGTTTGATCGTCTTAAGATGAAAGACAATGAAACCATTGACAAGTTTTCAGGCAGAATTTCTGAAATTTCTTCAAAATCTGCTGCACTTGGTGAGGAAATAGAAGAATCAAAGCTCGTCAAGAAGTTTATTAAGAGTCTCCCGAGAAGGAAATATATACAAATTGTGGCTGCGTTAGAACAAGTGCTAGATCTCAAAACTACCAGATTTGAGGATATCGTTGGGAGATTAAAGGCTTATGAAGAACGTATTCACGAGGAAGAAGAGATGTCTGATGAACAGAGTAAGCTAATGTATGCTAACTTAGAGCAACAGAACTATGGGTCTACAGGTGATAACAGAGGACGTGGTCGTGGAGGAAGATCATATGGTCGTGGAAGTGGTCGAGGATGGTACAACTATGGAAGAGAAGCAAGAGATGATTCAAGAATTACCTGCTACCGCTGTGAGAAACTAGGCCACTATGCTATAGACTGTCCCGATCGCTTATTAAAACTCCAAGAGACTCAAGAAACTAAAGAAGATGATACACATGAGGCTGAAGATTTAATGCTACATGAAGTTGTGTTCCTGAATGAAGAAAATGTGAAACCGAGTACTCTTGAGACAACACTAGATAAGAGTAATGTGTGGTATCTTGACAATGGTGCCAGCAACCACATGACTGGCGATCGTTCCTACTTCACCACACTTGATGAAACAATCACAGGAAAGGTTAAGTTTGGTGATGACTCTCGCATTGACATCAAAGGAAAAGGATCTATTAACTTTGTCTTCAAGAATGGAGTGAAGAAGACTATGTCTAATGTGTATTTCATACCGACTCTTAAGAGTAACATCATAAGATTGGGACAAGCCACCAAGACTGGTTGCAAGGTTAATATGAAAGAGAATGTTCTGTGTGTGTATGATCGTAATGGGAGGCTATTAATTCAGAGTAAGAGAGGAAGAAACTGTCTGTACAAAGTGCTTCTTGAGGCTGAGGTTGCTTCCTGTCTGAAAGTGATAAAAGTGGATGAATCTAGCAAGTGGCATGGGAGATTAGGTCATATTAATTTTGAGAATATCAAACTGATGGTTAATCAGGAACTGGTAACAGGAATACCAAAGATGCAGATATCGAAGAACACATGTGTTTCCTGCTTGCTCGGTAAACAGACGAGGCGATCTTTTCCTCAAGCAACTAAGTTTCGAGCTTCACAGAAGCTTGACCTTCTACATGGAGATCTTTGTGGTCCAATTAGTCCTCCCACAATTGGTCGAAACAGATATGTCTTTGTAATCATTGACGATCACACTCGCTACATGTGGACCATACTGTTGAAGGAGAAGAGTGAAGCATTTGAGAAGTTTAAAAAATTCAAGACGGTGGTAGAGCAAGAAACAGGCACCTCCATCAAAACCTTACAGACTGACAGAGGAGGAGAATTCACGTCCCTAGAGTTCAATGTTTTATGTGAAGAGAATGGGATACAGAGACATCTGACAACGCCTTACTCACCTCAGCAGAACGGAGTGGTCGAGAGGCGCAACAGGACAATTTTTGAGATGACGAGGAGTATCTTGAAACACATGAATGTTCCTAACTATATGAGGGGAGAATCTGTGAGACATGCTACCTATCTAATTAATCGCTCTGCAACAAAAACTCTACCCTCCAAGACTCCATACGAGATGTTTAAAGGGAGTAAACCAAACATCTCACACCTAAAGGTGTTTGGTTGTATCGGGTATGCGAGAACAGAAACTCCCCATAGGAAGAAGTTGGATGACAGATCTCGAGCTTTGGTTCATCTCGAAACTGAACCTGGAACAAAGGGCTATCGTCTTGTTGATCCATCAAGCAAAAGGATCACTGTGAGCCGGGATGTGGTATTCTTAGAGGAAGAAGGATGGAAGTGGAACGATCATGGAAAAGAAAGTAATGCTGGGATGATCAGTATTAATCTCGGTTAGTTTGGAAACAGAGGACTCAGAGAAGTGGAACCTGAGGAGAGATCTGAGGAGAGTTCTGCAAAAAGCAGCAAGCCGGATACAAAAGAAAGGCTGGCGAGGAGGAAAGTGAGAAAGATGAGATCATTGACACAGATGTAGTGGAAGTCTCAGATGATGACGATGAGATACAAGAGGAACCACACTTGAGACGATCAACAAGGACAAAGACAATGCCCGGGTACTTGTCTGATTACATTTTATTAGCCGAGACAGAGTGTGAGTGGCTTCTAATGTCTATCAATGAGGAGCCGTGGGATTTTGCAGAAGCTAAGAAAATGACAGTATGGGTAAAGGCCTGTGAAGATGAGATAGTTTCAATCGAAAAGAATCACACCTGGATTCTTGTTGACTTGCCTGTGGGAGCTAAGGCTATTGGACTGAAGTGGGTATTCAAGATAAAGCATAACCCGGATGGAAGTGTAGTGAAATACAAGGCGAGACTAGTAGCAAAGGGTTATGTACAGAGACATGGGATTGACTATGATGAGGTGTTCGCACCTGTGGCAAGGATATAAACAATTCATCTCATAATTACCTTGGCTGCTTCTCATGGCTGGGAAGTACATCACCTTGATGTAAAGACAGCTTTTCTCCACGGTGATCTTAAGGAAGAAGTTTATGTAAAACAACCAGAGGGTTTCGAAGTTAAAGGAAGTGAAGAGAAGGTTTACAAGCTCTCTAAGGCACTATATGGTTTAATCAGGCTCCTAAAGCTTGGAACTACAAGTTGAATAAGATACTGAGAGAGTTGACATTTACGCGGTGCTATAAGGAACCCTCCTTGTATCAGAGAAAGAAGAACAATGATATACTAGTTGTTGCGGTCTATGTAGATGATCTACTCGTCACGGGGTCTAACTTGGCAATGATACATGAGTTTAAGGAGGAGATGGCTGCTAAGTTTGAAATGAGTGATCTTGGAAGGCTTACATACTACTTGGGTAGTGAGGTTCTGCAACACTCAGACGGCATTACACTGAGACAGGAAAGGTATGCTTCGAAGATTCTGGTTGAGACTGGCATGGATGGCTGCAATGCTACACATGTGCCAATGGATATGAGTCTAAGACTGTCAAAAGCATCTAAGGAGCGAGGCGTTGATGAGAAGAAATACAGAAGAAGCATTGGATGCCTACGCTACTTGCTGCACACTCACCCCGATTTGTCATACAGCATTGGAGTGTTGAGCAGATACATGATTGACCCCAAGGAATCTCATGATGCGGCGCTGAAACAAGTTCTGAGGTACTTAAGTGGTTCTATCTCGTATGGACTCACTTACAAACGGGCAGACACTGTAAGATTGTTGGGATATAGTGACAGCTCTCTCAACGTAGACTCAGATGATGGAAAGAGTGTCACAAGGCATATTTTCTATCTTAACGAGAACCCAATCACCTGGTGCTCTCAAAAGCAAGAGACTGTTGCCTTGTCTTCCTGCGAAGCTGAGTTTATGGCAGCCACCGAAGCTGCAAAGCAGGCGATATGGCTCCAAGAATTGCTGAGTGAGATCACAGGTGAAGAGTGTGAAAGTGTGACAATCCGAGTGGACAACAAGTCGGCCATCTCATTGACAAAGAACCCTGTTTTCCACGGACGTTCTAAGCACATACACAAGAAGTACCATTTTATCAGAGAATGTGTTGAGAATGGCCAGGTGGATGTTGAGCATGTTGCCGGAAACAAGAAAAAGGCAGACATTTTGACAAAGGGACTTGGTAGGATCAAGTTCAATGCAATGAGAGAGCTGATTGGTGTTAATGATGTAGCATACGTTAAATTCAAGCTTAAGGAGGAGAATGTTGGAATAAGCTTGAAGACATTGAGACAAGAATAAAGACTTGAGAAGCAAGCTAAAGATAAATCCTAATTCTTTTATGTTTGGAGATAAAGATAGAGTTGTTATTAGGAGTTATCTAAATAACATGTAATATTTTTATTAGGTTAGGATTATGTTTAGCTATAAATGTAAGTCCATCGAGTTATGATTGGCTTTGTAAGGAGTTTGAGATTCAAAGGTTTTGAGTGAGTTTCCTTTGAGAATAATACAAGAGGGTTATTCTTACAAGCTGTGCAATTGTTACTTAGTTTCAATAATTTATCGTCTGTGTTTTTTGGACAAACAGGTAAGTAAGTAAAGTTCTTGTGACTGAGAGAGAGTTCTTAGTAGAATGCTTGAAGAAGAAGGGAAGAGCATTGGATTTTGTGGTACGCATTGGGGACGACATATCAGACTCGGGGATGTTTAAGAGGATAACAACAACACTCTCGCCTCAACCATCGTCAATGCCTATAATGGTTTAATGGATTAATAAGCTTTTTCCTCATCTTAAATTTTATTAACGGATTACTCATTATGGTTATCATTACATTATAAATAACACGATCAATATAAACACTCTCCTCATTTTATTAACGGATTACTCATTATGGTCGAAACGCTCTCCTCTCATCCTGCCACAGTAACTTGCCAAGTGGATGGGTCTTGGCATCCGTCAGATCAGTTAAGCGGTTTTGGTTGGATTTTAGTTTCTGGTGAGAGATTGATTCATCTCGGACTTAAAGGATCTAAACGATGTTTATCTCCTCTTCACTCTGAACTGGAAGCACTGTTGTGGGCAATGAAATGCTTAATCTCGATATCAATCACCAATGTGATGTTTGCTTTGGATTGTAAGGATATTACAATAATGATCGAGCACCTGATGGACTGGCCAGCCTTTAATGCAGAATTAGAAGATTTTAGATCTCTTAAATCATCTTTTTCCTTTTTTGATTTGATGTATATCCCGCGAAATGATAATTCTCGTGCAGATTTTCTTGCTAAGAGTGTTCGCACTCGAGGCTTTTGTTTTATCCATGTAAGTTTGTCGGTTCCCGACTGGCTTTCTCTAGAGAAAAGTCGTTTAACAACTTAATAAAATGGGTTTTAATTGTAAAAAAAATAAAATAAACACTAGTAAAATCCAGTGTTACAGTATTTTGGTTAATATTATAAAATCATGGATTAAATAATATATAATTTTGTTAGGATATTTAAATATTTATAAATGTGTTGTACTTCCTTGTTCAAGGAACCAGTATTCCACTTTCCCATCTCTTTGTTTAGGAATCATATTAATTCCAATTGTTTTTGGTGACTGTACTGATCTCCTATATGATTTCTATTGTCTAAACTACCAATTAAAAATATATATTGTTCTGTGTATGCTTCGGTTGGGACCTTAATTATTAGAGATATACTGTACGTTCTATAGAAGAAATAACTGTGTAAGAGGAATATGTTTGCCATTCGCAAAAACATAAATTCTGAGGTCTATGGGGTGTACGTAGAAAAACAACAGAGAAATGGATGATTCGGCGTATATACTAATTAATGGTGGGAGAGAAAAATTCATGGTGTACATAAGAGATATTGTTACGATTCAAAACATTAAATGATAATTATAAATTCAAAACATAATATAACCGTATAAACTATCTGATGTTATTCAAAAGTTTCCAAAAAGTAAAAACTATAACAATCAACAATTAATAGTCAATAGCCATGGAGTATATAATATGCCCATATCAATACACATTCAGCAATATAAATATTTTCATTTCAGTTTAACGATATATAAGATTTTGATGATGATGTTAAGAGGTCCGCATGGATAAGAGGGTTCCGAATTGTAGCGATATGGTGATATAGGAGGAATTTAGTTTTGACCTGTGATGTTAATGTATTTGTGAGAGAAAATTACTCCCATCGGTTTGTAAAAGAAAATTTGGACTTAGTTTTTGTAAAATTATTAGAGAAAAAACTTTAAGAACTGAAATTTACTGACAAATGTCATTGGAAAACTGATTTGTGCTTTATTTTATGAAAGATGATAGTCACATGGATAGAAGTTACGCATGTGCATATGCTAAAAAGAGGAGATAGTCTCGTGACTGTCGTCATGATTCTTACAAGGCTGCTGAAGCCCTAATTAAGCAGTATTAATCTAATATGAATCCAAATCGTCTTAATTATCAGATTAAAAATTCGCTAAGATTCGTGCTTACTTACTCTATCGGTAACAACAACTTTATCATTTTTTAAAACAATAGACATTAAAACTAAAGAAAAGGGTGTACCTATATGGATATAAGTATGTATTACAGCGGGAAAGACAGCTACAACCTTTGTTTTTCGTGATTGTTTAAAAACAAGTGGATGATCAAAATGAATACAATTGGAAGATAAAATGTATTAAAGAAAGACTAGCTATATGGCGACATTACTATATAAATTGATCAAGGGAACCTTAACGAAATAAAAAAAGACTTAAATAATTATTTTGACTGTAAATAGATCACCATACATGGATTTGTCTCACCACAGTTAAGTTATGCAAAAAAAAAATTAAGTTTGAGAAAAAAACAAAGAAAACAAGAAAATGGCAAAGAACATCGACCCCATCAGCTTCACCGTTATCTTGCTTGTCCTCTCGATGGCTACTACCGGTATTTGTTACTAAACCCTCTATTATACTTTGCACTTGTGTATATATCATATCTTCTATTTATCTTGTGCTGATGAACTTGATGAGTATGTCAACATATAGATATCCTGAAGAGTGAGGCTAAATGCATTTTCTTAAACGGACGCACGGTCGCTGCCCCATGTTTAGATACTAACTGCAGAGCCTATTGCGAAAGCCTGTATGGGAGTACTAATATTTGTGCTGCACCTTGTGAAGCCGTCGGAAAAAGGGTCAACTGCCATTGCTACGGATACTGGTGACGTTTGAGGATAATACGTGTGAGTACGTTTATGTTCAAGTTTCGTTTCCTCCCAAATAAAAAAAAAAATACATCAAGGGAAAAGCCTATCACTCCTTGCCCCAAGGTGTAATCTCGTGTTGTGTGCACTGTTTTTTCATTATTAATAGTAAACTTTGTTTTGTGTCTTTGTATATTTATTCCCGCGGTTACATTTAGATTTTTGTCCCTAGAAAGTTTGTATATGCTGACTACAGCTTAGACGATAAGATCAAATTATAAAACAAGATGTTAAATACTTAAATATGTCAATGTTTGGTCTACAATCGAACTCTGTCTTAACAGAGTATGAAGAACAAACAATATGTAAAGAAAGTATGGAAACTTGATTTTTATTACACACTCTTGTTTTTGTGTTTGACTCATCTATTTATACAACATGAAATAATGTGTTAACTAAAAGACACAAATATACGAATGGACACAACTATACATTCGTGACTCTTTAGATAAATAACTAACTTATGCAATGTGTAACTAACTTATGTAGATAAAACTTCACAGGAGATTTGATTATAATTTAACACTCCCCCTTAGTCAAATCTCGGCTTCACTCCAAGCTTCTTCTTTAGATCTTCAAACCTTGTTCCACTTAAAGCCTTAGTGAAGATATCTGATATCTGCGAGTTGATCTTCTCCTTTGCAGTACTCCAATTGAATGAGTCCCTTTTGTTCTGCTTCTCTTTCATAGTGATACTTGATCTATATGTGTTTTGTTCTTCTGTGTTGCACCAGGTTCTTTTCCTATTGCTATTGCCGACTTGTTGTCGCATACAATGGGAACTTCCCCTTGTCTTGAGACCAAACTCCTTCAATAATCTGTGTAACCAAACAGCTTAATTTGCTGCACCATATACGACGATGTAATCTGCTTCCGCCGTTGAGCCACACTTTGTTGCTTGTTTGACTGCCAACAAAACATAGCCGATCCAAGAGTAAAGACATAACCTGATGTGCTTTTCATTCCTTTGTAGAACCGCCCCAAGTCCGAGTAGCCTATCAGTCTTGGTGTCTTCACACTTGTAAAACTTATTCCAAAGTTTAATGTTCCATGGACATATCGTAACACCCTTTTTGCTTCTTGTTAATGCTTCACTAGTGGTGATGACACGAACCTTGATAGATAAGAGCTTGCATACATCACGTCTGGTCTTGATGTACATAGATACAAGAGTCCTCCAACAATACTCATATACTTAGTGTGATCGCCATATTCTTTGTCATCTTCCATCTTCTTTCCCGGTGGTACTAATGGATCGTTTACACTCATGCTTTCTCTCATTCCAAACTTTTTAATAAGTTTGTTTGCATATTTTTTTTGGTGAAAGAAATATGCCTTGATTATCTTAAATTTTCCATACCAAGAAAATAATTTAACAATCCAAGATCAGCCATCTCGAATTCTTTCTTCATGTTCTCCTTGAATGTGTTGATAAGATGAATGTTGCTCCCTGTGATGTTGATATCATCAACGTATAAGATAACAATCAACACGTCTTCTCCTTGTTTTAAAAGGTATAAGCTTGCATCATTCATATTTCTTTCAAAACCGTTTTGAATGAAGTAAGAATCTATCCTTTCATACCAAACCCTTGGCGCTTGCTTTAAACCATATAAAGCCTTGTATAGCCTTAACACCTTTTCTTCTTTGTCCTGAATCACAAACCCAGGTGTTTGTGTGACATAAAATTCCTCTTTTCTCTCTCTATTTCGAAAGGCTGACTTGACATCCATTTGATACAATCTCCATTTCATTTGAGATGCATATGCGAGAATGGCTCGTATTGTATCATGTCTTGAAGCCGGGGCAAACATATCAAAGTAATCAACTCCATATTATTGAGAAAACCTCTTCCTACTAGCCGTGTCTTGTGTTTGAACAAATTACCACTTGTATCCGTCTTGATCTTGTAGATCCATTTCACACTTATAAGATGCTTGTTCTCTGGCTTGTCTACTAGTTTTCATATCTTGTTTTTCTCAATCATGTCGATTTATTCCTTCATAGCCTTTCTCCATTATTTTTCAATACATGTTTCGTTGTAAGTTTGTGGTTCTTCATGCGCTAGAAAACATTCTTCTATGATTTCAGCCGCTTCTTCAATGTTCACCATTGGTGCTATATTCATGATCTCTTGCAAAGATCTGAATCTTTTTGGAGATTCAGATGTATCACTTCCATCTTCATTGTTATCATGATCATCTTCTTGAACCAAAATCGGACTGGTGATGTTTCCGATTTGATCTTGTGATGTTTGTTGATCGTTGATGGGTAAACCAAATATCTTCTTCACTTCTTCTTGCTTGTTCCAATCCCACTTCTTATTTTCATCAAACTCAACATCTCTTGATAGTTATACCTTTTCATTCTACAAGATAAAAACTCTATAGCCTTTTGACTGATTGCTATATATAGCCAATGAGAATTCCACGCTTTGCCTTAGCGTCTAGCTTCCTTCTCTTTTGATCCGCTATATGCACATAACATATGCTCCTAAATATCTTCAAGTGTGACACATTTGGCTTGTGTTCACACCACTTCTCCATAGGCGTCATATAATCTTCTATAGCCTTTGATGGAAGACGATTTTGAATGTAAGCCAAGGTATATAACTTGAGCGGTAAACCTTGCTCAGCAATCATTGATCTTGCCATCTCCACCAAGGATCTATTCTTCATTTCTGCGGCACCATTTTGTTGTGGAAAATAAGGCAAAGCAACTTGCCTATTGATCCCTTCTTCTTCACAACATTGTTGAATTCTCATGACGTGAATTCTTCGCCACCGTCTGATCTTAACGTCTTGATAACACAACCAGATTGCTTCTCTATCATTGCCTTGAATTTTTTTAAACATTAAGAATGTTTCTGATTTTTGTTTTAGAAAATATACCCAATACATGTGAGCATAATCATCCAGAAACAACAGAAAGTAACGGCTTCCATCAAATGATTAGTGTTGCATAGGTCCACATACGGATGTATGCACAATCTCAAGCTTCTCTTCTGTTTTTTTTATAGATTCTTTTGGAAAGCTTTTTCGTGATTGCTTTCCAAGATTTCACGCCTCACATACTTCCTTGTTGACTATAAACTTTGGTAACCCATTTACCAAATTTTTGTCTTGCATTTGTTGCAAACGTTTGTGCCATACTGCCATGTCTCCATTTTCTCTTGCTCACTTGCATCATAGCTTCTTCTTGAAACGCTTTTAACTTGATTCTGAAACTTTTGTGAGTCATTGGAATCTCCATTGTCTCCATTTTGCTTCATCACATTCATTGTCTTTCGTTCGAAATTTGCTCTTTGCCTAAGTTCGTAATCAAACAGTTATAAGAAATTCAAATACGAACAGTGGAATCAAATAAGAACTACTTCACAAAATGAACCAAACTCTAAAAGACTAAAACAAAATCCTGAAAAAGTTTCATAAAATATTCTCTGAATGAGTAAGTTCATCTCTTCCATATATTTCTAATTGAGGGATAAAGTTCTATCCCCATCCTTTGAAATTCCAACAATTAAATATGTGGTGATGTAGAAGGAAGTCTGGAGTCTGTGACCAACCAATGTTTTTTTTGTGTGTGCAACCTGTGACCAACACTTAATAATAATAAAACTTGAGTAACTATAGTGATTTTCTTTTACGAATTTTCTCTGCATTTATATAACAAGAAATGGACTAAATTTAGATTCTATCAGCCATCTTTTTAATTTGGACCCTATCAGCACAAAAGCATAGAAACCTATTGCCACAAGAATCATAAAGAATATGGCGTTTAGGTACTTGTCGCCAAGCCTAACAGACCACAAAAGACAGAGTTAACTATAGTTTATATTCTAACTTATCTACCTCCTATTTGGATGAATTTCCCCCCTGAAAGAATTGTGTTTCTCAACCAAAACAACTTTTAATACCATCATCACGCATTTCAATCTAAATCATCAAATATCTCCATCATTAGTTAGTGAGACAAGTAAGGAAGGTTTTATATATCAAAAGGACAGTAAAATGGTAAAACTTATAAAAATATTTGTTTGATTAACATCTCATCATACATTAACACCAAGAAACATCACATGGAAAGAAAGACTCTAAAATACTTAGCACCAAGAACCATCTTGCACATGTCCAATTCGGTAATACAATTAAGTTTAAGATAAAATCAAAAATAGCCTAGAAATGGACGATGTTAATTTATTCATACACTGACCTTAACTGATATCATACATACCAAAATTGCAATTTAGATAAATGTTCTATGGGATCAATGCAATCGAATACTAATGAAATGGCCTATCTGAGGCTCTAAAAGCGAGCCACATCAGCTTGTTATTGTTTCTTGGTGCATTAAAATTAGATAGTGTAAGAGAGTTACAAGATAAGTGAAAGCAGATAATATATCAGTCATTCATCATGGTTTCCTAATAATACAAAAGGGATAATCTTTAACAAAGGATCAACTAAAAAGCTAGAAGAACCATAATACTAATAGCTTATTATTGTTTCTTGGAGCATTTAAGAAAGTTGTAAGATGAGCGAAATTAAAGCAGATATTTCATTTTAGATATATTCAAACATTTTCACGATTTCAAGACAAATGCAAGAAAAAACGGAATGATCTTTCAACAGAGGACATGTGCACATGTCGATCTACTATGTTTTGAAGATGGAATTGCCATTGCCCAGCTTGAATCATCCTGTGTGATATTGTGATGTGGTATTGTGGTTCATTCCAGAAGAAGTGGACCATGTGTGTTTTGTTGAGCGGTCTATCATTCTCATGTTTGGAAATGCTCACTATGGAATAGAGCATAAATTGATTAGAAACGAAAAATCTGCTTGAGAAAAAGCTATGTCAAGCTTAAAGGTGTGTCAAAGCTAATATTTAATCATTACTAGGTGGTTTGCCGTCGCAAGAATCTGTTATGAAAATAATATAATATAAAATTTTGAAGATATTTTTAATGAATAAAATATTTATTAATAAATTATTAATCTTCTATTATTTAATTTTTAATTTGCTTTCTATTATTTTACCGATAAAAGTTCTAATACACATAATCTTCACCACCACATTAAAGTAATTTACGATAATGTAAACGAAAAACGAACATATTGTTCCATCTTCAGGATATTCCTAAAATATCAAACATATTCCAACTTATTTCTTCTTCATCATGCTTACTCATGTTTACTTATGCTTATCTATGCTCACTTTTACTTATCTATGCTTGTTTTTACTTGTCTATACTCGTTTCTGTTCGCTTCATCTCGCTTCTGCTCGCTTCATCTCGCTTCATCTCGCTTCTACTCGCTTCATCTCGCTACAGCTCGTTTCAGTTCGCTCCAGCTTGCTTTTTCTTTCTTATTTTTTTCTCCTTTCTTTCTTCTTTTTTCTCATTTCTTTCTTCTTCTCCTTACTTTTTCTTCTTCTTTCGCTTGATTGTGTCTTCCTTCATCTCATTCTTCCTATTTTTTTCGTCCTAACAAACTCAAAAATTTATATAATGATAAATTTTATTTTCTATATCTTTTAATTTAAATATGTAGTATTCTGTTAAAAAAATCTTTTATACTATTTTTTG
>ASZH01045195.1:0-13286 GCA_000411075.1 Sisymbrium irio | reverse complement strand
TTTTTTTTTTTTTTTTGTAATTTTCACCTACCGATCTAATTCAGAATTGACTGTGTTTGAACATATGGATCTAAGTGTCACACACCTTTTATTTTCATCTAATTCATAATCATCTCACACTTGAAAAAAAGGTTGAAAATTTTAAACGAAATTGGACTTATTTGCTACAAGAATGGATACCCATCACTGTCTTTCCTCTTATCTTCAGTTTAACAGTATCTGTCTTGTTTGACTCAAAATGGAACCATGTCAAGAAATAAAAAAACGTGACTCTTTTGATCATTTTAAGTATGGTCTCTCTTTAGTGTTATAGTGCTTCAAGATTGCTTAAGCTGAATCACTATTATATGGTTTGTATGCTCTTATCTTGTAGTTAAGTACGTAAGTTATGAATGGTCTCTCTTTAGTGTTATGAAGCTTTCAGTATTTGGTGCGTCAAGATTGCTTATGCTGAATCACTATTAATTGGTTTGTATGCTCTCAAGTAATTGTTGTAGTTGATACTGTTGTTCTTATCTTGCAGTTAAGTAAGTTATGAATGGTCTCTCGTTAATGTTATGAAGCTTCAAGTATTAGTGCTTCAAGATTGTTTAGGCGGAATTCTATTAGTTGGTTTGTATGCTCGCAAGTAATTGTTGTAGCTGATACTGTTATTCCCTTAACTTGCAGTTAAGTAAGTTATGAATGGTCTCTCTTTAGTGTTATGAAGCTTTTAGTATTAGTGCTTCAAGATGGTTAAGCTGAATTACTATTATATGTTTTGTATGCTCTCAAGTAATTGTTGTCACTGATACTGTTGTGCCCTTATCTTTTAGTTAAGTATGGAAGTTATGAATGGTCTCTCTTTAGTGTTATGAAGCTTTCAGTATTAGTGCTTCAAGATTGCTTATACGGAATCACTATTGTTTGGTTTGTATGCTCTCAAGTAATTGTTTTAGTTGATACTGTTGTGCCCATATCTTGCAGTTAAGTAAGTTATGAATGGTCTCTCTTTTGTGTTATGAAGCTTTCGGTATTAGTGCTTCAAGATGCTTAAGCTGAATCACTATTATTTGGTTTGTATGCTCTCAAGGAATTGTTGTCACTGATACTGTTGTGCCCTTATCTTGCAGTTAAGTAAGTTATAAAAGGTTTCTCTTTAGTGTTATGAAGCTTTCAGTATTAGTGCTTCAAGATGCTTAAGCTGAATTACTGTTATATGTTTTGTATGCTCTCAAGTAATTGATGTGCTCATCTCTTGTAGTTAAGTAAATTATGGCCAATAATGAAGAAGGAAGTAGTAGTCCGAGCTGGGGAGCTTCGTTTTTCATGCCGACATCAGAAGATGTTGCGACGGCTTTTGCTGCTGCCGCCTCTGCGATAAACCCGCCAAGGCCTTCTGTTGTCTTTTCATCGAAAGATGAAAGCAGTGACAGCCCTCTGGAGAGGCTACAGAGGCAGGTATCGAAAGCGGTTAGGAACTTCTACGAAACTCCTAAAACGAAGATTACAGTGTACAATCCTGAGGTTTTGACCAGCCAGAAGCGTCAATGGGCAAAATTCCAGGTCCAATATTTGGTACGTTTTGTGACCAATTTCTTGAATGAAGAAGCAGACTACATTTCACTTAGATGGATCTTTTAAAGAGTTTTTTACTAACTCATTATCTTAAACAGGATCATAAACCATTGAAAGATCCATCAAGGCTTTTTGAAAGTGTTGTTGTTGTTGGACTGCATCCTAACTGTGATATTCAAGCACTTGAAAGGCAGTACATTGCACGGAAATCCGAAGGCTCTACTGGGAGATTGCGAAATGCACTTCAAGTCTCGCAGAATCATTCTCGTGTGGAACCCACTCTCGAGCCTCAGGTGAGATATCATTTATTACATATATATTTTCTCATCTGCAAGTTGCTAAGTATTTAGCTTTATTTTCAGGTCTTACTTGTGTACCCTCCTGACAAGGAGCCTCCAATTAGATATAAGGATCTTCATTCGTTTTGCTTCCCTGGAGGGATTGAGGTACTTTATTCAGTTTTCCTCGTTTCCTTCTTCGTTCTATCAGCTGAAACTGGTCTAGTTCTAAGCTACAAGAAAATAGTCGTCATATTTTTTTGACTTTTGTTGGTTCTCAGCATATGATACTTCGCTAGTACGTACCAGAGACTTTGGTTTACTCAATTTGGAAGCTCTTTTAAAGTGTTAGTAGTTTCTCATCATTTCAGTAGATCTCTCTCTGTGGGCTATTTGTTTCTGTTGCACATTACCCTTGATACTTTACTGTGTTTATGTGTTTATGTATTAGAACTACGTGCTTTTATATACTTAACTTGTTTAATTGCTGTCTTTTGAATTAATGCTGGTGATCAATGGTTTCAGGTCCATGCTGTTGAGAGAACTCCTTCCATGAGCGAGTTGAATGAGATCATTCTCAGTCAGGTATTTGCCTGATGTGGAGTGTAGATGTAAAGATTAATCTTTATTTATCATTGTTTTAACTTCAGTTCACAAGGCCAAGCTTTATTTACGAAAACATACACTAATTAAGCGGTGATGCCAACTTTGCAGGAGCATCTTAGACCTAGTGACCTTTCATTTGTATTTAGGTTACAGGTAAGAACCATCGCGGCCAAACTATCTCCCCTATTTGTTTATTATAAACCTTATACCCTTTTCTATTTGGATGAGTCATTTCTGTGATATTTCCGCTTCAGGTTGCTGATAATTCGACTCTGTATGGTTGTTGCCTACTAGTGGAAGAAATAGTGAACAAACCATCCAGATTGCTTTCCACGGTTTTGGACAAACAACCTGCGTGCTCATCATTAAGTCGCTATGTTATGACAACTCGAAGATGCTATTGCATCCTTACCAGGCTGCCGTTTTTTGAATTTCATTTCGGTGTCTTAAATAGGTGCGTATGGACTCGCTTCTGAGACTGGTTTGCCTTTCATACAATCCTGATTATTAGTGTCACATAAACAGAATGTCATTGCACTGGTTGTACTTTTATTCATGCATCCCATCAGAAAAATGTTTTAACTTGTATATTTCATGAAATGCCTTAATTCGTTGAACGTATATCTTGCGGTTAAATCCTCCTTGTTGCAATTTATGTTTTTTGAAGTTGTGCTCACATTGATACTTCTTTTTGATGTAGCATCTTCTTGGAAGAAAGACTGGAGCATTTGATGAGTGGCATTAGTTGTGCATCTTTAGAACCCCCAACAGATTTCAGCATTGGAGAAAGCTTAAATGACTCAACACTCAAAGAAAGAGAATCTGGTGACACAAAAGAACAAACTGGTGAAGCAGTTTCAGAATTCCCTGAAGCTGAAGAAATATCAGATGATGGGACTTGTGAGGAGACTCAGAAAGTTGAGACAATTGAGAAAGTTGCAGAAAGAACTGAGCTTTGTGTTCCAGAATCTAACAACCATGTCGCCGAAGCTGATGATTCGTCGCCAATTATCAAGCAAGACAAAGAAAGTTGTTTACCAGATCCTGGCCCTTTTCTTCGATGCCCTTATTTGGATGAGATCTCTGATTCTAGCTCTAGGTACATCGTCAAAATCTCTTCCGTTATGTGCAAAGCATTAGCTCTAGGTCAAAAGAATCTGAGGGCCGAAACCTTCCTTAGTGCATTGTGGGAAATTTTCTTATGTATTTACGAGGATTGAAATATATTTATTTTTATCTTTGAAATTTTTGCGAAGTATGTAACTTGCTTTTTGCAGCTTTCAGGCTGCCCCTTGCGAGAGGAGGCATTCTAGGACCAATGCAGATGACACAGAGACAAATGAAGCATCCTTTTCCGGTCAAGACGATGCAGGCAGTAATCTTGATATCCTTGAGTGGGCAAAGGTTTGTCGACTTTGGTATCTTGAAAGTTGCATACTTGCATATGTTGTGTTTGCCGTAACCATACTCCTAACACTCAGAACTTAACAAATCTCTTTCAGTCCAAAAAGAATGGGTCGTTGCAGATACTATGTGAGTACTACCAATCAACATGCCCGGCGAGAGGTTCAACTATTAAATTTCATCCTTTGGAGCATCTTCATCCGGTTGAATATCATAGACCCGATGAATCAGCTGTGCATGCTCCTGGATCAGCAATTGACCTAAGCTCATGCAGCACTAGTCTAGAATTCGCAGAGGTATCAACCCGATTATATCTGACAATCATATAAATTTTGTTGCATTATATAATATCTCGAATTCGATATATGACTTTCCAAAAACTCATTTCTTCCTTGGTCTACAGGCACACACTGCGCTCATGGCTGAAGAAGAAGCAGCTGCACTATCAACATGGGCTGTCGCTTCGCTATGTGGAACACTGCGGCTTGACAATGTGAGTTCTTGCTTTTCCATATTTACTCTTCATGATGACCTGATTATGCGGTTTATGGTATGCTGATTTCGACATACAAAAGAGATATAATATTCCCGTTTTTCTGCTGGTCTCATATTGTTTCCATTTGCGTTCTGGAACGCTGTGCCCTCCGTGTTGTAGTGTTTGTTATACTGATTATAATGCATTCTTTCAATGGTTACTGCTTTTGTTTTTCGATCAATACTACTTCCTGCATTTAGACCGAATTTACCTCATATTCTGATACTTCTCGTTTCTTTGCAGGTCTTGATGATTTTAGCAGGAGCACTACTTGAGAAACAGATTGTATTTATTTGCTCCAATCTGGTAAAGCATATAGTCTGTGACATCATCTATTGAGTCTACTTCCTTATCCTTTTCGAATATTTCTTCTTCCTCTTTAGTATACTTACTCGAGAGTTGTTTTGTGTTTTCTGTGATATACATAGGGACTCTTAGCTGCATCAGTTCTATCAATTATCCCTGTAATACGTCCCTTTCGGTGGCAGAGCCTTTTAATGCCGGTATTATCCTGTTTCTGCCTGGCGTCTTCACTGAGAATCTTTAGGTAATACGTGAATGACTAATTGCTGGTCTTGATTTCCAGATTTTGCCAGATGATATGCTAGAGTTTTTGGATGCCCCAGTCCCTTACATAGTGAGTTTTTGAACATGATTCCTATGTTGTAAGATCCGCATCGTAATTAATTAATGTGGCTTAACAAGCTATGCTCATTCTAGGTTGGGGTGAAGAACAAAACAAGCGAAGTTCAGTCGAAACTAACAAATGTTATTGTCGTCGATGTTTTTAAGAACCAGGTTAGTTTCTGCCTTGCCCTCATTATGTTACCGGCTTTTTTTCCGGGGTCTTCTGAAAAAGAAGAATCTTGTTCTCAGCATTCAATTTTTTGGTAGCAATGCCCCATATCTTCCGAGTACTATCAACAGATGATTTATTTATAAAGCAATTTATATTTTCCTTTGCCTGTGAGCCTGTAACTAGGATGTTGACATGTTCACGATCTATGTTTCTGATTACATTTCAGGTTAAGTCACCAAGTATTCCTCAGCTGCCTCAGTATCGAGACTTATATAATGCACTAAGTCCTTATCACTCGAAGCTCGTTGGAGAAAGCTATCTAGCAAAGAAAAGACCAGTATATGAATGTACTGACGTCCAGGTCTCTCTCTCTCCCTCTCTCTGTCTATTTTGTGTCTTTGCTCTAGAGATTCGCCTTGTCACATGCTATTTCTAACAACTTGTCATCAATTGTTTTTTACTTGTCTTTTTACTATCTAAAGGTGGAAGCGGCAAAAGGCTTCCTGGATGTCCTAAGGTTGTACCTGGATTCTCTTTGCTCTAATCTGCAGTCGCACACAATAACAAATGTGCAATCCAACAATGATAAGGTTTGTTTTTTTCATCTACGGTTTAAAAGATCTCCATACTAGAGGCGTTTTTCCTAATGACCCATACCACAGTCGAATAATATGTTTTACTATCTTTCAGGTATCACTTCTCCTGAAGGAAAGTTTTATTGATTCATTTCCTAGTCGTCATCGTCCGTTCATGAAGGTGAGAGCTCCTCCTTGCATCCTTTTGTACAAATAGTTTGATAAAGACTGGACTTTGCTAATTGTATGGCTTTGATGTTATGATGGGAACAGCTATTCTTGGATACACAACTCTTCTCTGTACATACAGATCTTGTTCTTTCCTTTATCCAGAAGCTATAGGACTTCATGAATACGTAAAAAGCAAGTCATGTCGGTGAAAAATAGGCGATAAAAGTGCCATGAATTCTGTGTCATTTGTAACTTATTTGTTTGAGAAAGTGTATATGGGAGAAAAGACTTCCCTAAATGAGGATTTGAATCGGAAATAATGTTTTGTTTGTGCTATTCTTCACATGCGTTTGATTATATGTACAATGTCGGCTTTTACGAGTTGAAGTTGAGTATGCTAACCATATAACAAGTTATTTTTGTCATAATAGTAGTGATAATTTATTACATCATGAAGACAAAATTGTATACCTATGAAACTTTTGGGATATTGAAATATAAAGGGCGGAAGCGAAAAAGAATTTTACTCTTTTATAAGTTTTAAATGTTTAATATATTTTTATAAGAGAATTATTAGAAGAATATCACTTTGTTTGTATATTATTAGAGTAATTTTTTAAAGTTTGAGAAATGAAAAAGAGATAGGAAAGAACATATAAAAATCAAGTTTTTTATTTATATTACAGTTATGTTATTTTTTGAATTAAAAAACAAAATTAAAACTCAACATTAAAATAATCTAAACTACTTTTCTCATTTCAAAAATAAAAATTTAAAATTTTAATTTTTCCATGATGACGATTTGAAATTGATTTCTTTTTCCTTCGGCGAGTTTCCTCCTCCTCCGACGAGTTACAATGACGACGGAGAGCTTGGTTGATTTGTTAATGATTTTTGAGATGATTTCTTATTTGGATTTTTTAGTTTGAAATTGAAACCTGGTAAAACTCATTAGTTTCGATAGGTTCGTCGGTTTCAGTGAACATATTGATGATTCTGGTGACTACGCTGACAAATCCGACGAACAATCAACTATCCAGGTATTTATGAGGTGATATATTTAATTGAAAGTGATGATAAAATTATTATATGACACTAACACACAGTAGAACGAAGAAGATGAAAAATTTACCATTATATTATTAATGAAAAAATCATAATGTGTTTGATGATAGATTTATTTTGTGTTTGATAGTAGATTTATTTTGTGATTGATGGTAGACTTATTTTGGTTTTTGATGCTAGACTTATTATATGACATTAACACATGGCGGTGGCTGGAGAAAAATAATTGCAGCTCGAAAACCCTATAACGAAGAAGATGAAAGAAATTACCATTATACAACTAATGAAAAAATCACAACGTGTTTCATGGTAGACTTATTTTGGTTATTGATGATAAACTTATTTTGGTTTTTGATAGTAAACTTATTTTGGTTTTTGATGGTGGATTTATTATGTGATAATAGACAACAACGATTAGAGGAAAAATTACATGCCGAAAACTCTAGAACGAAAAAAATGAAATAGATTACAATTATGCCATTAATGAAAAATCACAATGTGTTGCACGGTAGACTTATTTGGATGTGATAGTAGATTTATTATTATATGGTGATAGACTTATTTGAACAAATTATTGATGGTCGTATACGTGATGGTATATTTTTAATTTTTGATTTTTGATTTTTTTTTTTTGTTTCAGGGAGTAACCGTTCATCTTCTCTGATGGATTTTGTAAATTTCATTGGTGGAAGAAGTTTCTTTATAGTTTAAATTACCTAATACAGGTTCGAAAATGCAGCAAACTGATAAATTATGTGATTAGAGTACACGGTGACGGCGGGAGAAAAAATTACAGATGAAAACTCTAGAACAGATGAAACAAATTATAATTATATCATTAATGAAAAAATCAAAATGTGTTGCACAGTAGACTTATTTGAAAGTGATGGTAGATTTATTATTATATGGCGATAGATTTATTAATGGTTGTATATGTGATGATAGATTTTTAATTTTTGATTTTTGATTTTTTTGGTTTCATGTTGTAAAAGTTCATCTCTTAGATAATTTGAAAGTGATGACATATTTATTTGTTATGTGATGGTACATTTATTCTCAAATGATGGTAGATTTATTGATGTTTAGTTGTAATGCATATTATGTATAACCTTAATGTTAAAAGTGAATGTAATATATGATCGTAAAGCATATTAAGAAATTAAAAGAAAAAAATAGATTAACCTTAATATTAAAAGTGAACGTAATATATGATCATAAAACAGAATAAGAAATTGAAGGAAAAAAAAACAGATAAATATTATTAATGTTGTTACCTTAAATAAAAACAAAGGATTTTGGTTTATAAACAACCATATATCTCTTGTACATGCTAATGCTTTACATTCCTAACATTTTTTTTGTTAGCAAAGCCTGCATATTAAATATTAAATAAATCTATCATAACAATATCAATAAATCTATCATAACATGAAAAACTAAATTAAGTCTACCATAAAGTCATTATTAAAATCTGTCATAACATAATTTTATGAACGAATAAGATGAATTAATGGGAGTACAAAACCGAATTTTCACCTTCTCTAAAATAAAAAATCTACCGCCACTATAAAAAATTTGCAGCATTAATCTATCGCTTATTAATAAGTCTATCGCTTCTTAATAAGTCTATCGGTTTTATATAAATATATCATTTTCCGTAAAACTCGAAAGATTACATAAATCTATCACAATAAGAAATAAGTCTATCACTCAACAACAAGTCTATCATCACTAAAAATATATGTACCATAACCTATATATGTCTAAAAGTCTACCATCAAAGAAAATAAATCTACCACAAGCCTTTAAGTCTACAGTCAATAAAAAAAATTTACCGTCTCTACGTATTAAAATAAGTCTATCACCATTAATAATAAATTTATCACTCCATATTAAGTCTATCATCAAAGAAAAATAAGTCTATCATTCAAATCAATAATTTTGTCACTCAGCTAATAAGTCTATATTTCAAAAAAAATCTATCGCCATATTGAAATAAATCTATCATAACATAAAAATAAGTTTATCACAATAAGTCTATCGTTCCTTAAATAAATCGACCGACTGAAAAATAGGTCTACCAACTTCAAATAAGTCTACCAACTAAAAATAAGTCTATCATCAAAAGAGTGATAGAATTATTTATAAATTGGTAGACTTATTTTTATTTTCGCGGATTTCTTTGCCTACGTGACAAAATTCATTAATGGCATTTTCGATATTATGTTTTTTTCTGTTAATACATGAAATAAAGGTAAAATAAGTACAAAAGACTCCTATAGTAATTTCTAAACATATGTACTAGTCTATTAATTTTCCAATAAATAACATCATTTTAGCAATTCTCCTTTTTTATAATTAGTTGTATCAATCTATAAAGGTAAAAATTACGGTGTGTATAATGACTGACTCCATAATTTATTAGAGTGATTTAGTTTAATATCATATGAAACTTAAAAAATTAAGTCTATACCAAAGTGAAAATATAAACTAAGTTTATAGGAAAGAGAAATAAAAATTATACCAAAATAATCTTCACTTTTTGAAAAAATTACAAATTTGCCATTACCAGAAAACACTGTTTATCTGATGCTCAATTTTTGATTTCGTTTTTTTGCTAATTTCAATATCAACCAATATTAACATGTTAGCACTATAACATATAATATTATTAACATGTAACTATTATTAACATGTTATAACTTTCATATCACATAAATTTTATATATAATATTTTAACTCTAAATCCAAAATCCTAAATTTAAAATTTTAAACCCATAATCCTAAATTATAAACCCTAACTTCTAAACTAAAATATAAATATCATGTTAACACATAAATATTATTAGCACATAAGTCTTACATATAACATGTTAACTCCAATATCAAATAACAGTTACCAGTTATCAGCACGTAAAATTTATATATAACATGCTAACTCCAATATCAGATAACATTTATTCGTTATTAGCATGTAACTTTTATATATTACATGGTAAGTTGAATATCATATAACATTTAACGGTTGTTAGCACGTAAGTTTGACTATTTAACTCTAATATCTGATAACAATTACCAGTTGTTAGCACATAAATTTTATATATAGTATGTTAACTCTAATATCTGATAATATTTACGAGTTATTAACACATTAGTTTTACATATAACATGCTAACTCTAATATCTGATAATATTTACTAGTTATTAACACATATATTTTACATATAACATGCTAAATCTAATATCTGATAATATTTATCAGTTGTTAACAATTCTCTTTTTCTCTTCTCTGCTATCTTCTTCATCCCAATTTATTCTCGTGTCTCTCTTTTTCTTTTTTTTTCTAGATGAATTCTTCTTCTTTTTCTTCTTCTCTCTCTCTCTCTCTTTCTCTCTCTCTCTCCCTCTCTCTCTCTCTCTCCTGTTTTTTAGATGAGTTCTTCTTTTTCTACTCTTTCTCTCTTTCTCATTTTCTTCTGTTTCTTTCCTTCCTCCCGATGAATGGCAAAACACATAAATTTAATTGTAAGATGAGAATAAGAAAATAATTATATGTGTAGACAACAACACTATTCTTATCAGTTAATTTTTCAAATATTTTTCAAATATTGAATCCTATTGTATGCAATTACTCAATTTATTACATAAGTCTTTCTTGTCAGAATATAATTTGTATATGATTATCTAAATGTCAAAAGTTGCCGACAAATTCACCAACTCTTCCATCACCTTATCATATTAACTTAATAATTTTTAAAGAAATTTATATAATACTGTTATAAAAATAATAGATAAAAGAAAAAGATTAATATATATGTATAGTTATATTGAAAATGATTATGTGTGTGGGAAAATAACATTAAATCTTTCACTTGTTATTTCACTTGTTATATACATACGATGATACAAAGTCCGTTAATATAATCGACATGCTACATATCATTTTACTTAAACTAATAAGCTATTGTAACAGATAATCATTATATTATAATATTTTTTTTGATTATCTAATATGTATTACATATTGTTTTGTTATAAACTTTATCATGGAATTTTTTTATAGGAGTCATGATAAAGTAAAAAGAGTACAGTAACGTAATCTTCTCTTGAGAATGATTGATGTAATTATTTTCTCACAGATCATACAGATGATACATTCCGATGCTATGAATATGTTTTCTAAATTTAGTGGATAGAATCACTTTCATGAAAAAGTCGTCTGTATTGTCACTTAAACGAACATATTGAACATCCACATCTCGGTACTTCTACAGTTCTTGTATATAAGATATTTTTTTTGGAGGAATATGCTTTCTCATATCGCTCTTTATGTTAGTTTTCTTTAATTTGGGCGATACATGCATAATTATTTTCAAACACTTTTGTTGGCTCTTTCTTTGTAAAAATTCCGCTTAGTTCTTATATATATGATGTGTCATGAATCTAAACCACACACATTTCCTACATGCTTCGTGAAGTGCAATGATTTCTGCGTGATTCGAAGAAGTCGCAACTAAAGTTTGTTCTAAGAACGCCGCGAAATCGCAGTTCCGCCAATTGTGAAACATATCCAGTTTGCGATCGAACTTTATGTGGATCTAACAAATACCTGCATCTATAAAATCAATCAAACCAAACTCCGGATTTTTTCGGATAAAATAATCTCAAATCAATAGTACATTGGAGGTAATGTAATATGTGTTTTATTCTGTTCCAGTGCCTGTGTGTTGGAGATGAAGTATACCTTGCAAGAAAATTAGTAACAATTTCTATATCTGGTCGAGTACAATTTGCAAGATACATTATGAACTTATATAAGGAAATTATGAACTTAATATTTCTTAGCTATCTTCACAAGGTCTAAATGGATCCTTGTTAACATCAAACGATCGATTGAACATTAAAATACTTCTGGGATTGTCTTTATCTATATAAAATCGTCTCAAAAGCCTTTTGGTGTGATTTGACTGATGCACAAAAATTCTATCTCGAAGATGATCAATCTGGAACCCAAGACAAAATTTTGTTTGTCCGAGATCTTTCATTTCAAACTCCTCTTTCACATGAGTTCTTGCATCATCAAACTCCTTTTGAGACTCAATTGAATTCAGGTCATCAACATATACAAAAATGATCACAAAACCAGATAATGAGTTCTTAATGAATACGCAAGGGCATATCACATTGTTCACATATCATCTGCTCTATAAGTATTCACTTAAGCGATTATACCACATGCGTCCGGATTGTTTTCACCCGTAAAGTGATCGCTGTAATTTGACTGAACATGTTTCTTTAGGGTTTGAGCCTAATGCTTAAGGCATTTTCAATCATTCAAGAATTTTCATGTATATATCATTGTCCAGTGGTTCATATAGATATGCTGTCACAACATCCATAAGGTACATATATAGCTTTCTAGATGCCGCTAGGCTCATTAAGTACATGGATGTGATTGCATCCATAAGCAGGAAATATGTTTCCTCAGAATCAATTTCCGGTCTTTGAGAAAAATTTAGGCAACAAGTCAACTTTATATCTTATTATCTCATTTTCTTCATTTCGCTTTTGCAAAAACACCCACTTATACCCTACATGTTTTATATTTTCATGTGTTGTGACAACAGGTCCAAAAAAACTTCTTTTATAGAGGGAGAATAATTCAGTTTATATGACCATCTTCCATTTCTCCTAATCATATATTTTCTGACATTCTGGGTATAGACCCTGGATCAGAATCATCACTTTCACTTTCAATTTATTTAGCTACAGAAAAAGAGAATATTCCATCTTATCTTTTATTTTATTTATAATCAATGACTTTCCATTTTGGCGTAATTGATGGAAATTTCATATTTTTCTGGTTCTTTTTTGTCTTCTCTTTGCGGTTTTTCTAGAACCGTTTCATTAATGTCTTCTAGACACTTTTATTAAATTGACTTCTCTCGAACCTTTTTATTTTGTTCCCCCAATTTCTTTTTCTTTCGGGGATTTTTATCTTGAAAATCTACTTCTCTCCCCCTCTTCAACTGAACTCTAGGTTCATTTCCTATGTTCTCATGAGTCTGATTTTCAGGAACAATAATTCTTGATGGTACATTGGCAGAATATATATGATTTTGTCACTCTTCTGGTAACTGATTTGCCAAATTTTACAAATGCACAATTTTCTAAATTTCAAGTTCCCTTTGTTTCGTAGGGAGATCAATGTGCAACAACGATTGTGTGCACCATGTAATAACTTTTGAAACATCCTCCCCCCCGCCCACCCTACCAACACTGGAAATTTTACTTCA
>ASZH01045194.1:0-13268 GCA_000411075.1 Sisymbrium irio | reverse complement strand
AATTATCTCGATGTTTGGTCTGTAGACTTCTAACGTAGTCTGTGAAATTCCTTTTGAACAAAAAAACTTGGAGTAGACTGTCGAGTAAAGTACTATGCGCTGACTTCATTTGCCGTCTACTAGTGGTTATTTATGCAATTGACCGAAATCTTGACTAATTTTAAGTAGACTTCATCGGAAGTCTACCGTGATTTGAGTAGACTTCGTTTAAAGTCTATCGTGGTTAGATTTGGGGTTGACCAAAATAATAAAACATTGACCGAAAATATAATTAATTCAATTAATTAGTAGACTTCAAACAAAGTCTTCTGAAAAGTTTTCATCAACCCCAAAACTAACCATATTAGACGGCTAATGAAGTCTACTGAAAGTCAAAGTTGGTTAATTGCAAAACAGACCACTATGAAATCTACTATTGGCAATAGACTTCACCAAGAAGTTTGTATCCTTCACCAAGAAGTTTGTATCCTTCACCTAGTGTATTATGTTCTTGAAAGCAACTCTTCCCTATCGCTATTTCTCAAACGCCTCTAAATCCATGACTAGCCTGGCCATGTTGACCCGAGTGTGTCTAGAGGGTTTACGGCCTTCTATGAATCCAGCGTATATGGCTAGATAGCCTAATCTGATCCGAGCAATCCTACTCTACGAATCAATAGTCTTACAAGCTTCCGTCAGCTCCTCAACACTCGGCCCGATGTCTATAGGAACACCAAGCTCTTCCCAAAAATCTTCCATCTCCTCTGTAATTTCCACATCAGGTTGCTCAAACCCCTCTATATAGTCCCAGTTGAGCCATGTGATGCTTTCAAACTCATTCAAAGAAAACCTCAATGGTTTCCAGCCACGAGTCTCCATATCTCGTATTTCATATTACATTCTAGCTGAAAAGACAGCATTTGGTGCACAAGTAGCGAAGCCCATTCAAAATTCAGTCGGTTGAACTTTAAGAATACAATGAGTCTGGAGTTACTAATCTCTTGTCACTCATCCTCTTGTAGAACATTGAATAGTGCAGTAAACAACTTGGTGTCGTTGCTATAATATTCAATGCTTTTACCAGCCTGGGGCTTCTCACCCTTTGTGGAAAACCTCCGGGGCAAGTCTAAATCCATTCTGACATAAATAAACATAAATAAACAATCCACAACATAAATTTATGGATCAAAGACCACTCAACTATGTACCGTATTATACAATTTACATTTGAAGCCTTATATATAAGTCTACAAGTCAAAGACTTATTATGTTATGTCTACTAATTAGATGGCTAAATAAGTCTCCTTCATAAGTCTACTTAACAAGTCTACTTAATAAGTCTACTTGTTCCCAATGGAAATGTCTACTTAATAAGTCTACTTATTCCTATAGAAATCAACCGGCATATCCAACATCCAAATGAAATGTCTAACATTACCTCAGATACTGAAACGTTGTCGAGTCTGAAAAACAGCGGATTAACAGTTACTCGAAAGACGCCTATTAAAGGCGCTAACTCTTCACCTTCAAGACAGAACAAAAAAACACACAAAGAAAGTGAAATATTACCGGGTTATCATTTCTTACGTCGACATATATTCGAAGATCGAGAACAGTGAATTGTTTAATACCGGCGGCGAGTAGGTTTCACGAGCAAAATTAGAGGTTAAATGAGATATGCGAGAAACAAATATGCAAAGAAGATTTAAATTAGTTGTACTTTCCGGCGAACTATTCCGTCATAATGAGAAAGAGATGAGATAGCATACAGACGGAATAAACAAGATGATTAGTCTGGAATGGAGTACGAGAGTAATATTTTCTAGGATATCCACAACAAAATGAATTATGTTTTGTTCAAACAATACTGATAGATGGAGAAAGGTAAATATCGTTTTCAATGGTTAATTTTTTTTATCTTTCGGTTACATATAATCAATGACCGGTTACAAACCAAAATAAATTGTTTCTCCCAATTTATTTTAATATTAAATAATTCTCGCTCATTATTTCGACCAGACAGTGTTCCCGCGAACTTGTTATTTTCTTAAAAGTTTTTCCTGCCTATGTCAATCACATCAATCAAAACACCATGTTTAATAACTATTTACCTTTATTTATCTTCCCAATTTATAATGATACATGCGGACTTATACAGTAGATTTAGCTACAAAGTCTAAAAATTATAGTTATAAGTTTTGAAAAAGTATTATAATTTATAATTATAATTATAAGAAAAATTGAATAGAAATGTGTAGCATGATTATTATATATAAATCTTTCGAGATGTGTCAGATAATTCGTCGCCTCAAGTAGATTTCATCAGAAGACTTTATCATGCACCTTGAAAGGTAAATACTAGCTGTAGTCAAGTATTATTACATTGCCAGTAGACTATTTATAGGCTTATATTACTCAGACGACCAAATGTCAGGTCTTCACCACATTATATTTCAACTGAAGTTGGGTCCTTGGATGTTGACATTGTGGTTTAAACAGGTTAATAGAGCTTTGGTTGAAATTGAATGGCTTCCTAACTATAAGAAACTTAGAGAATCTCTTAAATCATATGGGTTCATAATTAATTCTTCACAAGATGTTGAGCTAGCTGAAGCAGGTGAGTTTCTTTTTGCTCCCTGTTCTTTGATTGTTGGTCATGTTTTTCTATAGGTTTTTATAATAGATTATCTACTACTGAAGTCTTCTTACTTTTTACTTGAAGATTCCGAGTCTTAAGGTTCTCTTCAGAATATTAGAGCTTGGCTCAAATCTGTTGCTGCTTGTTTTCAAATTAGGTTTGTAGCGCAAAGCTCTCTTTAACAGATAGCTAAGACATTTTCCTGCACCAAAGTGTGGCAGCACTTAGCATTTCTCCATGCTTAATAAAACTTGTTTACTTATGTAGCCATTTAATACAAAAGAGTTACTGGAGTCTATATTTTGATTACTCCTGCGTTCTCTATTGCTCCATTGATTCAGTTGTAAAATTCCTAACTTTACCACTCCTCAAGTTGAACAGATAGCCGGAAGCCTTGTTTGGCTGTTATTAGATTGCGGTCTTCCAGGTCTTACGCTTCTTGTACAAGAGTGCTTAACATCTGTTATTGGATCCTTCAAAGAGGAGGATGGGTTTCAAGCTGCAAGAAAATAACAAACTCTCTTGCTTCCAGGTTCGACCTTCTTTTTACTTGTAGCATCCTTGGCCGTTTTTCTATGTTTGTTATTAAATTACACAGTTGCTTTTCTGGTTATGATGTATTTGAAGAGCACCTCAAGACATGAACTGTTCGAGGATAGTGGAATCCGTATCAGGTGTTGATGCTCGAAATCAAGCATTTGAGAAGTTGCATTTCTAATCAAATGCTTGTTGTTTACTTAATCATAAGGTAAACCATGAACTGATTCACATAATAAAACCGACAACATTAGACTGTAAATCAAGGCATTTAATCCCCACCTTTCTTGTATGTTCTCTTCTCTTACTTTGATCCCCACCTTTCCGTTCTGTGGTTATTAACAGGTTTGTACCAAAGCCTCATATCTTCTCCAAGGATGCTGTACACAGTTGAAGTGGTAAATCAGCAGTAAGAGTTTCCACAAGTGAAATTTCATCAGTATTTAGATTTTAGTTTATAGATTCTTTACCACTGAAAAGAATTCTTCTTTTTTCCCAATCTAATATAACTCATCGAGTGGTACTATTATTTTTATATGATTTCGAGTTGTTGTAAGTTATGTTAATTGTTAACTAATAGACGTCATATGAATATTTTGTTGCGAAGCTAATTGGCCACTTAAGATTTCAGGTTGTTGTAAGTTATGTTAATTGTTTACTAATTGACCACTTAGCTGTCAGGTTTATAAAATTGTTAAGTGGCCAATTCAGATGATTAATTATGTCGTATGTCTAGATAATTGGCCACTTAGCTGTCGGTTTATAAAATTGTTAACAAGTGCTTGAACTCATTTATAAGGGTTTATGCTTTTATAAATCTTTATAAATGATTATAAATGGTTTATAAACTTTTATAAAATGATAATATAAACCCTTATGAATAGGTATTCTGTACAACAAGTTATAAACCCTTATAAATAGTTTACAAACACTTGTTAACAATTTTATAAACCCTTATAAATTATTATATAACTTTTATGAATAACTTTGTTTTACAACAAATGAACTTATAAACCTTTATACACGATTTTTAAACCCTTATAAAATGATTAATAGCTAATTAAATAGCCATTTAGATGATTAATTATGTCAGTTTTTTAGATAATTGGCCACTTAGCTGTCAGGTTTATAAAATTGTTAACAAGTGTTTAAACTCATTTATAAAGGTTTATGATATTATAAATCTTTATAAATGATTATAAATGATTTATAAACTTTTATACATGATTATATAAACACTTATGAATAGGTACTTTATACAACAAGTTATAAACCCTTATAAATGATTTGAAAACACTTGTTAACAATTTTATAAACCCTTATAAATTATTATATAACTTTTATAAATAAATTTGTTTTACAACAAATGAACTTATAAACCTGTATACACGATTTTTAAACCTTATAATTTGATTTATAGGAATTATATAAATTGGTATTGTAAATAAATGTATAAGAGTTTATAAATCATTAATAAATCTTATTAAATGATTATATAAATCTTTATGAATAACGTTTTTTATAGGGACTTACAAAACTCTTATAAAAAATTTATAAATCTTCATAAATGATTTTATAAGAGTTTATAAAATGATTTTATAATGGTTTATAAAATGATTTTATAATGGTTTATAAAAAGTTTTATATTAGGTAAATTGGTATTGTAAATAAAGTTATAAGAGTTTATAAATTGATTTATAAATGTTTATAAACTGATTTATAAATGTTTATAAATTGATTTATAAATGTTTATTAATTGATTTATAAAGGCTTATAAATTGATTTATAAAGGCTTATAAATATTTTAGAAGGATTTATAAATGATTTTCCAAGGGGTTTATAAAATGTAAAGTTATAAAGTTATGTATAACATGTTCTTAAGAATTTATATAAATGATTTATAAACTCTTATAAATTTCACAAAAAATACAATCTTTTATAAAATTGATTTATAAATTGATTTACAAGATATTATACCAATCAAGATCCTGCGGAATCCGTACTTTCGACACCAGGAGTTGATACCTATGGACAAGGCTCAAGCTTTTGTTGAGTCTATGGACCAAAATCTAGGAGAAAAGTTTCAAAGGCTTTGTAACCTCTACAGAGATATTGTCGGGTATGGACTTGACGAGTTCAGCTTCAGCCAGTTTTGCTCTATAGATTGTTGAATATGCTTCAATGTCTTCCATTGTTGGGGAACTAAACTTGTTGGTGAGCCACTCGATCCGCACTTGTATGGTAGAGTTTGGCAGAGTCTTGAAAGCATAAATGCCTAAATCACCATTGAAGGATTCACAAACTTTCTCAGCTAATGCCAATGCTTCTTTGTTCCATGCTGTTCCAGCAAGCTTTATACCTCCTCCACCACCTCCATCTCCAGCCTTTCAGAGATCAATCCACAGATGAGAGAGTATTTCGTAAAAAATTTTGAATCTTTCATAAATCAAAAATAAGCATTAAGTAGACTTACTTACATAAAGTTCTTCCTCATTCTCATCGAACTCCTCCTCCTCTTCATCAAAATCACCGTCTTCGTCTTCATCATCAGTTAGTAGCTCTGCAGAACCATTAACATCACCAATACTCAAGCTACAGAGAATCTTCCGAACAGAGAGAGTGATAGAGTACAAGGGGATGATTACTATGCACCATCTAGAACATCTTCAAGAAGAACTTGCTCTTCTTCTCCTTCTTCTTCTTCTTTTTCATCTTTTTGGTTTGTTGATTTAGAAGATATTATAAATGTTGATTTATAAAAAATACAAACTCTGATATCATCATGTGGATCACAGACCATCAATGGACATTTCTTAACTGCATACTGCAGAGATTCTTATGACACTCTCACACACATACCAAGATATAGCTTATGTTAAATTCCAAGTTTTGTGAAAGAAAAAAAAATCACGATTCTTTTTGATACCAATCAATTATGAGTACCAGCAAAGGATGTTAAGAAACAAATTACAATCAAAGAAGAAGAATCAAATCATTTCGACAGTTTCTCAAGCTTCTCATCAACATCACTTAGTGCGCTCAAAAGATGCAGTATACGGTACTTTTGCTTCTCTATTTCAGTGATCAATTCCTTCACCTAGTGGTAGAATTCATTAATAAAACTCCAAAACAAGCTACAAACCAACACAAACAAAACACTAAGGGAATGAAACCATTTGAACATAAAGAGACTACCTTCTTCAAGCGTCGACTGGGTTTGGGTGATCTTCTCCACAAGTTTGGCATCTCGAACGTCTGAGAACAAAAGAATGTCTCATAATTTCAAAATGGACACAAAAGAACGTCCTGATTCTCCTCCTCCCCACTAGATACTCAATCGTCTTTTTCATCCTCGATAGCATCATCGTGCTCGTCAACACTATCATCGTTTGAGATAAGGGATCCTTTTCCTCCACCGGTTTCCACGAAGTCGGAATTTGAGATGAGTAGAAAATCAGGGAACTATATTGTGTTTTCGCCGGAAAATCAGGGAATTTGAGATGATTCTGCGATAAATGGGAGACGGGAAGAAAACAATTAGAAAAAATGTTAAATCATTAAAGATAAAATAGTCAATTTATAATGAATTAGTGTATTTTTGTAATGGAAATAAAGAAATGTATTTTTATAAAAGTGTATGATTAATAGTGTATTTGTGACAAACTCTCTTCATATTTTTCTATTTTTAGTTAAAATAATTATAAGCAATGCATGTAAAAAACTCATTTAGAAATGCTTTAAATCACCTCCAACTATGGTATAAAAAGTTTCTAAAAATATATTAAAAATATCAGCTGTTTATAAGATGAATATATTTTTAAGAAAAAATAAAAATAAAAAATTGCATTCATTCAGAAGATAACGAGGTTTTAAAATCTAAAATCTCAAGGTATTTGAATTTGAATTTTTATTTTTTTGGATCTGTATTTCAAGTATCTGTATCCCGATCTATGATTTTATATACTTAGATTTTAAATATTCATTTAAACATTAAAATATTTGTAGATACTAGGATTTAGATCTATTATACAAAATAAAATATTAATTTTTATATCTTATTTTTAGAGAATAAAATATGGTATTATATATCATAAAAAAAATTTTAAAACAAAATTACATATAAATATCAACATGTTAAAAAGATATCAAATATGCAATTTAATATATTAAAAAGATCTGAACATAAAAATTAAGATATATGGATATGATTTTGACAGGTCTGAGATTTTACAATTCAGATTTTCGGAATAGAACCTAAACAAACCCGAGATCTCTGTAATATTTACATCTTTCTTGGAAAACATTTGTATAGTAGTCTTATACCAATATTACGTTGATGGGTGGCATTTTCTTCACAGATTATTTATTTGCAAAAATAAATTACTTATTTTATTAATTTTCAAACTCTTTACAGTTTTTTACTGAATTTATTAATTTAAAAGTCTTTGTAGTTTTTTAAATAAATTTCTTAGTTTACATTGTTTTCTAAAATCTAGCTAGATTTTCTTTAATAGATGACAAAGTAAATAAATTTCAGTTATTTATTTATTTCTTTCCAAAAATTATTTAAACATCTGTTTAGTTTTATATATAGATTATTATTTATAAATTTTGAATGATTGATTATAATATTTTATGTTCTTTTGAGATCTATTTTATTTTAAAAAATTATAATCAAAATTTATGAAATAGATGAAGAAACATTTTTTTTCAAAGCGAGGGAATTGCTTAATATAAAACTGTCATAGTATTTTGTTTTGAGGAGTTACACTGAATACAACAGCTGAATAAGTTATATATTAGAATTTCTTTTGTTTTTTTTATGGTCAAATATATGAAATCAGAAGTAAAAAATAAAAAAGTCGATTGTAATGACATGATTTTAGAATTGATTGATTTCCTAATATTATATATAATTTATAATTTATAACTATTAAATAATTATTAAAATAACTGTTATAATTTCTACAATGTATATCACCAATCAAAAATTTATTAATATCAGTTACAAAATTTACAGTCAAAGCCAAAGGTTTACTCCAAAAGTCTAAAGTAACAATTATTAAGAAACATCTTTGTTATTATATGAACATATTTAAAAGAAACTCCAATAATATACCATTTTAGAGTATTTAACCAATATAATACTAACATTTTAATATAAAAAATCATTTAATTAAAAACAAAAATTAAATCAATAATGAAGATACATGTGGCATGAGAGTATCTGATAAGATTCTTAAATTTTTTCTAAAAAGAAACGTTTATTACTCTCTTTTAACATTTTTATTTTTTTATTAAAAATAATGATAAAAAACATCTAAATATCTCATTTGGATAAGCTTTAAAAGCACCTCCATTCATTTCATAAAAAATTATTAGAATATCTACTGTTCATAAGATGAATACGTTGTAAAATCTAAAACATTTAAAGGTATTTCTATTTCTATTTCTTTGGATCTGTATTTTAATTATCTATACTCGGATCTAAGACTTTTGTATACCTAGATTTTGAATATTCATCTTAATATTAAAATTTATGTAGATATTACTATCCAGTTTTATTATACAAATAAGAAAATAAAACATGTTTTACATATTATTTTTAGAAAATAAAATATGATATTATTATATCATAAAATAGTTTAAATAAAAATGTATAAATTGAATATCATATTTTTAAAAAATATTAAAAGTAATTTAAATATATTAAAAAATTCGAATAAAATTTAAGATATATAGATATGGTTTGACATATATAAGATTTTAATATTTGGATCCAAATCCGTCTTTCTAAATTTTAGGAATGAAATTTAAAGAGACATCCGATCTCGAGTGATATTTACATCTTTATTGGCAACCCTTTTGTAGACTAGTTTTATATCAACATTTTGATTAATTGGTTGGTGGCATTGTTTATACAAATTGGTCTGGCGTTCAGATAGATGTATTCACCGAACATCATTGTCTGCAGTCTCAGATTGATACTTCCTCTATAGATCGTTTTGATAGTTTGCATACGGTCTATAATCACCACCTCCTCTACATATTGACTTAAGATCACTGATGCTACTCTGGATCGACAACTTTTTTCCAAATAGATTTTTGATCAGCATTAAGCTTGATGGACAACATCCCCTTTACAGATCAGCTAACAGCTAGGACCATTTCTTTGCCTGTTATCATCGTTTCAGATCTTACACACTTAGCCTCAGTTCATCAGAAAAGTGTTATGCGCCACAAGTCCTATAGACTCAGAATAATGTCTTCATTAGATGTCATCGTCCCAGACTTAAAGAAACAGCATGTGGTATTCATCTAAAAGATGTAACTCACCTCATGTCATGCGGACTCAGACTCAAGTCATCATAAAAAAGCATTACATGCTTCAGGCACCTAAAGCCCAACCTAAGGTAGATGTATATCCCCGAAAATGGTTTTTTGGTCACTTCACTGACCAGATATGCAACTTTTTGCAATGCGGGTCACTTCACTGACCAGATATGCAACTTTTTGCAATGCGGAGGGAGGGGTATTGGTCGATAAAAGCAACCTTTCCAAAATAGATATGTTGGTGTATAAGTATAATGCACTTCTTTGGATTGGCTGAGTTATCCCAGACAGGCGATTGATCACAACTTCCACTTCACGTATTCACTTGGTAACCGGAGCTCTAAGATTTTTTTTAATTGATTTGGTAACACTACAAGAAAAATGTCATATACCGAGGGAAATATTTAACGCAGTTTTGACGGAATCTTATTATTCCGACTAAATTCCAACAATTCATCGGAGTTTGACTCTTGGTAATGTGAGATGACGTAAATTTATCGGAAAATTTTGACAAAATAATTTCTCGGTAATTTTGTCGAAAACATTCGTCGGAATATACCGAGAACTTTGTGATAACAACCGAAGAATATTACCGAGACAGTTCCGACAAAGTTTAGAAATTTAATTAAAAAAATATATAAAATATAAAATATAAATAAAATAGAATAGAAAATATTCATTACATAAAATAAAACTAATAAATAAAGAAAAAATGAATAAAATAAAACTATGACAATGGAATGACTGGAAGGAATGGTTATGGTAGTAGTGGAAGGACATCTATGTTGGTAGTGTTGGAAAAAAAAAATGACCCGTTGAATGTAAGTGCAAAGATTGTCGGCAACGCTGGTGGTATGCAGCATCATGGTTGCTTCTCCATAAAAAAGAACAGATCTGAAAATCAGATCTAAACTAAATAAAGAAGGAACAAGAGATGAAAGAATCGGAAAATAAAGGAATGAGGAGATGAGAAGAAATAAGAGAGAGGATGGAGAAGATGAAAAAATGAAGCAATTAGAACAAAAAGAAAGCAGAAATATGAGATTTTAATTTTTAGATTTAAGATTTGAGATTACATAGCAAAAAATCCGAGATTAAATATTACAGAAGTTAAGGAAAGAAAGTTGATTAGAAGAGATAAAACGTTGTGAATGATGAAGTATAGGAAACTAATGAAAATAAAATTGTGACTAGTTTAAGAGGAAATAAAGAAGAAGATTGCAGAAGAAGAAGAAGAAAAATAAAGTGGAAAGAGATGAGAGGATAAAGATAAAAAAAACAGATCGAAGAAAACAACTCAACAAATAAATATTAAAATAAATTATAAGTATTTGTGAGTAAAGTAATACTCCAACAAACTTAACAAAATTATTTAAATATATTCACGATATTTGCATGACCAGTGTTGATTTTTTTACAGTGAAAGTTCTGATAATTTATTGATTAGATTCTAACATTTTACCGAGAAACAATATTGTTGTTACTATAATTAATTTTCTGAGAAACTTCCGACCAAACGTTTCGAGAATTTTCCAATAAATTTTTTGTATCGAAACTTTCTGATAAAATTCCAACCAAAAAATTTTGTTCTCAGAAAATTATCAAAATTTTATAGGTCTTTTACTGATAAAAAAAGTTGTCGCAACACTTAGTCGGAGTTAACATACATTTCTTGTAGTGATCCGCTGCACCATGGGGAAAAAAAAAAGATTAATTAATTAAGGAAGATCGAAATTGTGTGATCGTGTTTTATGATTTGATGAGGGTTATAGGTTTAATTACTATGTTCCGACGACCCTTTCCGTCTCAGCTGCCAATTTCCAACATTTGGGCGAGGCCAAAATCGGAGATCTTTGGGATCATGTCTTTGTCGAGGAGAACGTTGCTGGGCTTCAGGTCTCGGTGAAGGATACGCGAGGATGTATAATAATGCAGGTAGAGTAAGCCCTCCAATATTCCTTTCATTATATTATACCTTTGTCCCCAGTTCAAAATGGAACTTTGAGTTTTATCTACAAATTTAATAGTCAATAGAAACAAATCAAAATTATTAGTTTTATTTATCTTTTTTTTTTCCACATGGTGCAGCGGAAAGGGTCGTCGGAAAGAGAGAGAGAGAGAGACTAACTGAAGAGGTAACGATTCAGACTGGAGTTCCCTAGGTACTCGTAGATCAATATTCTTTCGTCTCCCTCGATGCAGCAACCTAGGAGTTGGACGAGGTTGACGTGTAACACCCGTAAGATGACGTTTACTTCGTTTTTGAATTCCGTAATCCCCTGTGAATGTGTGGATTTTGCTTTTAATCTTTTTAATCATGTTCTAATGGACTTGTAACGCTTGTATTTCTTTGGGTTTGGGTCATGAAGCCTTTCATTTCAAGCCTTTAGAAACTGCACCAGTGGATTTGACTGCAGTCTAAAATCAAAAAAAATACCCAGACCTTTTCAATGTCAGTGCACAGGCAAAAAGTATTTTACTACTCATAATTGCAAGTGTGTGAGTGCTTGTGACTTAATTCATCTTCAACCTAAACACTAAATTTGGTGTAAGAAAAACACTGAATTTGGTGTTTAATGTTCTATTCTTTTTAATCTCTAACTCAAACACCAAATCTCACAACAAAAAGACATATTCTATTATTCTATTATTAAATTTGAAATAATTTTATTTTTAATTTTTTTTATAAATAATTATCATTTTACATTTATATTATGACTTCAAATTAGTTTGTTGCATTTTCTTTTAAATATATCTGATTTTAATTATGTAATTTTATGTTTTGAGTGTTTAAATTTATCTTTGTTATGTTATATTAAATTAGTTTGTTACTCTATTTTAAAAGATTAGTATTTTATATTAATTACAATTAAATTTTAAAATATAAAACAAAACTAATAATTATTGGAAAACAATGATTTTAGGATAATATTAAAGTAGAATGAATTTATAAGTAGTAATTTAGATATATTTTTTTCTAAAGAAAACAAAAATAAACAAATATTTTATTTTTAAAATTTTGTAAACAGTGTCACTCTAAATTTGGTGTGAGACTATTCATAAAATGTACCAAAAATAAAAAAGTGTTGTGTATGTAGTTGCATTGGAGAAGAATAGATGACAAATTTAGTGTTTTACTGTTGCGTTGGACTTGTTCTAAGTGTACGTGAGAATAAAGTAAAATATAAGAACTTGTAATATTAAATTTCTCGTAACAATCTAATGGCATTCATTTATGATTATATATATATTTATTTATTTTTTAAAATCAATAAATTAATTGACAGAGTGGCGGAAGCTAAAACAAAGTTTAGGATCAAGAACTCAGTAAGCACTCGCCGAAAACTTAGGTCTTGGCTCGATTGATAATTTGTCTATCAAACTTATCACATCTTAATTATTTTAATGATACTATTTAATTAATCTTCTTTAACCATTTTCCAAATGTCTTAATATTTTTGATATTTTAAGAAAAAAACTATAAAATCTATAATTATAAAAACATCAACATGTTTCACTATGTGAATAATATATATATATATATTAAATTTTTAATACAAAAAATTATTTTTATAGTATTTTCTGTACAGATTTACCAAATATATTTTATGTTATTTTCTGTGTATATTACAAAATTTAATTTTATGATTTACAAAAATAATTGATTTATCATATTTGTAAAAAATTATATATATTATTTCATTTAATATCTAATATATTTTTTGTTTTTATTATATTTAATTTTTTTATAATTAATTAGAGAAATGATATCCTTTATTCA
>ASZH01045193.1:0-13230 GCA_000411075.1 Sisymbrium irio | reverse complement strand
ATATTAAGTTAATTTTTGTTTAATATAAATTTATAGATAATTTCCTTTTTTATATATTTTAATATGATTAATACAATTAAAAATAGAAAATTTCTTAAATTTTAATGATGATTTGGAAAAATATTATTGGTGGCTAAAATTTTTTTAATCTTATATGGACAGTCTCAATGGCATTTAGCCTCAACTTTTATATATTAATAGATTTTTGGTTTGTTTCACTAAGCGCTAAATTTCTGTTAAAGTTGGGTTTGGTTTTTTCCACTTTACTAACTGAAGTTTTTGCTTTTGACAAACACTTGCATACGCTCTAAATAGTATGGTATGACATGACCTAGATGAAGCAGACAATATAAATCAAAACATAGATAATATACACATACTAAAACATATAAAAATATACACTATAAAGATAGACTTTGTGGAAATAAAAAAGAACTTCGTGTCGTTTTCTGTTACATCCACTAACGTTCTGTTGTTTCTATCTCATTAAACATCACCGCGCGTGTATCCGTGTGTTTGGTTCTCCTTGCAGTCATCACTTGCTCGATCTTTATAAATACACATAATAGCTAGCTCCTCTCGAGGAGTTAAAAGAAACAGAAACATATTGTAGACCTTCGTACTCCTCAAATTTATGGGAAAATATGAGAGTATGTATACAATATATATTGGAGACAAAGAAAGCAAGTAAGGCGCAGACAGAAAAAGGAGCAGCGTCATTCAAGCAGATGCTGAAGAGATGCTCAAGCTTCTTGAAGAAGGGCAAAGAATACGTGCCCAGGAAGGGACATTTCGCTGTCTACGTAGGCCAATCCAGAGCTCGCTACGTCATCCCCATTACATTCCTCAATCATCCAATCTTCCAGATGATGCTGCAAGAAGCGGAGGAAGAATTTGGGTTTAGGCAACAGAGATGCATCACCATCCCTTGCGACCAAAACATATTTCTCTCTCTCTTGGACTCCACACATATCAAATCTCACTAGCTAGGTCTTAATTAGTTTGAGTTTCCTCACATTATAAATGGAATTATAATACACAACTTTTTTCATGGCCTATTCTTGTGTCCACGTTTCTTGACATGTGTTCCGGTCTCTATATACACTCATGGACGATCGAGTGATCATGATTGCATCTAATCTGGTCTCGTTCACACTCGTATATCAACAACTCACTGTACAAAATATTCTTTAACATACCAAGTACTTAATTATTGATGATTGTTCTTGTAGTGATATAACTTCCATAAATGATTTATCGCCCTCCTTCAAAGACCTTTTCCGTCGTCTCGCCACATGAGGGAGAGATTCTGCCGGTTCACGGGATCAGATTCCTACTTCATTGATCTGTTGGATAAATGTTAACCTAATTAAGGCCACAAATATAATGAGAAATAAATTAAAATAAGACAGGCTTCATTTATTTCGTTTAATATTTATATGTTTTGATTTTTCTAATTTGATAAGTTCATGATATTCTTTAAATTGGCACTGTCACAAGAGAAGTCGAATAGATTAGTTTTATCATAATAATACGGAGAATATTGGATTTTTGTTAACGATTTTATTGGTTTTCATTGACCTCTTTCATTGTTTAAAGATATATCATGATTATAAAAAAAAAATTATAACGAAAACCAGTATGTAAGTTGCGTTTAACCTATGAGCATAGGCACAAACACTGCATGAGATCTACAGATTCAAATTGAGAAAAGTTATTTTATTTTCAAAGCTTATATTATTTTAGGATTAATTATTGCAACGCGCACATGTGTATCATCATGCTCTAAAGGGCGGACACCTAGGTAGCCGCAAAAAAAAACGTTAAATACACATCTATCGTGGCGAATTGGGGTTATCGGTCGGTAAAATTAAAGAGAAAATATTGAAAAATGAAAAAAAAGAAAAAAAAAACAGCTACGCTAACCCATTTTTTAAGTTTTTACTATAAATATATCATAATTTAAGCAATTTTTGTTATTATGGGCTTGTTCGTTTGCAAGTCGCTGCGATCTGCGATTTGTGACCTATTTTGTCGTTGTTCGTTTGCAAGTCGTAAGTACCTGCGACCAGTCGGAGCGATTAATCGCAGCGATCAGTCACAAGTATTAATAAAACTAATTTTTTTAATCGCTAAAATTTTTAGCGACTTTTACGACTGGTCGCAAGTCGCAGATCGCGGTCGTAAATCGCTGTGACCTACAAACGAACAAGGTCTATGTACTATACTAGCCCTAAAAACGGTGTAAGTATGTCCTAAAAAACGGTGTACAGTATGTCCTGATTAATCTCCAATTTTTGTTAATTCCTTAAATCCAGACTGATTTGTACACATATAGCGCCTTCCAAATAACATGAATGTCACACAAGGGCATGAAAATGGGCTTCCTCTGCCGTCATCACATGACTAGAGTTTGCTTATCAAAGATTCTATACTGTCGACTCATCTATCTTAGATTTTATGATTTGGCAGTTCATAATTTTAAACATATAAATAGCGTTAGTCATGCGTATATGTAGCAGCATGCACATTGTTTATATAATAACAAGCCTGCTGAATGCTGACACGATTATTTGCAACTCGATTGACGTATTTGCTGACATGATCCACTTATTCATATTAATAACTTAACCTATAATATATAAAATAATCAGAAGAGTTTTCCTTTCGGCAAGATTATTATGGTATTTTTTTCAAAAAACTATTATGGTATATATTAATAATTAAGAAAAACTATAAAAATAATTTTAGAACGAATGGTTTTACCTACTCTCAACAGTTTAAAAACATGCAAATCAAGGATTGGCCCAGAGTTTTATGTTTACACCATCTTTACTTTATATTTTTGATTATTTTTGGTACCTAACATAATTTTTTGATTTTTTGATAAATGTAAATTTCCATCATGTTTTCGTTTTTTAAATATTTTCTCTTATTTACAAAAGAGTTTGCTCGTAAACAAATTTTTAAATTTATGATCTTTTATTTCTCAAAATTATTTTTAACTAAAATTTTAATTTATTTTATCAAACTTATTTAAACTATGTTTTCAAAAATTTTAAATCTATGATATTTTAGTATATTTATTGAGTAAATTTTGGCATAATTTTAATATTTAGATCATTTAGTTTTAGTGACACAAAAATTGTGTAGGATAAAATTTTCATCACTTAATAAATCTTCTCATTAATGTATAACTTTTTAAAAAATTTATTAATTTTTTAGATATTAATGTATTCGACTTGAGTTAATATTTGTTTTGGATTTGCGGTAACATTTTTGATCAAAATCCTTAATTATAAAATGCCAAATTTTTTTAAAATATAAATAGATTTAATCTGCATTTTTAGAATTCAAAAAATAAAAATGCCAATAAAAATAAAAATAAAAATATTTATTCAGATTCTAAATCTATGATGGTTTGAGATTTTTATAATCAAAGAGGCTAATTTAACTGGTTTGCATGTAACCACGCTCCATGAAGGCCCAATAGAACAACCCATCAATAACTAGGGTTTTCGAAGAAGACGTTTTATAAACAAAGTGTGTGCAGAATCCCAATACCTTGCGTAGAGGGCAAGAAAAGAAGTAAGCCTGCGTCGTCATGGGTCGTGTGATTAGGGCTCAACGCAAGGGTGCCGCTGGTTCCGTCTTCAAGTCACATACTCACCACCGCAAGGGTCCGGCTAAGTTCCGTAGCCTCGATTACGGTGATAGAAATGGGTATCTCAAGGGTGTTGTGACGGAGATCATCCACGATCCGGGACGTGGCGCTCCGTTAGCTCGCGTCAATTTCCGCCATCCTTTCCGTTACGAGAAGCAGAAGGAGCTGTTCATCGCCGCCGAAGGTATGTACACGGGACAATCTCTCTTCTGTGGTAAGAAGGCGACTCTCGTTGTAGGGAACGTGCTTCCACTTAGGTCGATTCCCGAAGGAGCTGTTGTCTGCAACGTTGAGCTCCATGTAGGTGACCGTGGAGCCTTCGCTAGGGCTTCCGGTGATTATGCCATCGTCGTTGCTCACAATCCTGACAACGACACCACTAGGTAATATCTTCTCATCATTTAGTTTTAAATATTCTTTTAAGTTGCGTGAAATTGTGGTGTCTTGTTTCTAAACTATATTGGAACATCATCGTCTAACCTAACTTGTGTGACACATTTGATGAACTATTGATGTGAACTGATTTCCACTTTAAGTTTCTTGTTTCATATTTTTACTTAAAACAAACATTGGATGATATTTTTTCATATAAAAGGATTAAGCTTCCTTCTGGGGCGAAGAAGACTGCGGATGCAGAGCCATGATTGGGCAAGTTGCAGGTGGAGGAAGGACAGAGAAGCCACTTCTCAAGGCAGGTAACGCATACCACAAGTACCGCGTGAAGAGAAACTGCTGGCCTAAGGTTCGTGGTGTGGCTATGAACCCAGTTGATCATCCTCACGGAGGAGGAAACCACCAGCACATTGGTCACGCCAGTACGGTCAGACGCGATAAATCTGCTGGTGCGAAGGTTGGTCTCATTGCTGCGAGAAGAACGGGTCGTCTCAGAGGTCAAGCTGCCGCGTCAGCAGCCAAGGCAGATTAGACTTGACTGTGACACGCGCTTCTCTGCTTTTGATTTCGTTTTGCTGATTTTTGACTACACCTTAAAGAGTTGACCCTTCGTTGCCGTTTATACGTAAGTATAATTTTGGTGTTAAAAGGCTTTGTATTGAATATGTATTGAATATGTATTGAATCTACCCTTAGAGGGTACAATTATGATTTATTTATTTATTAGTTTATTATTATCTTCTGTTTTGGACCACCAATTCGATTTAATTTCATTAAAAAGTATTGTTAAAAGTATACGAAGTTGGTTGAGATACAATATCAAATTAGAACGGATTCCAACAGATAAGAGGTGGTTCTCCAAATTGTCTTGCGATTTTAACGACTCTTGTGTCGTGACAATTTGAGTGGGTGTGATGTTTGCTATAAAAGGTGTTGTTTGAGAATTCAGATATTGTGGAACAATCTTTTGTGCGATATTGATGATAATGATGCTAGTTTCAGATAAAGCGATAGTTTCGGACTGCTTTGTTCTTGTACTTTTTGTTGGCTATCCTCCCACGTCCCAACTATGAAACATCTACACAACCTTTTTGTTTGCCATATTTCGCACTCGCTTCTTAATTTCCTGCGCTGTGTATTGAGTTGTTTGCGCTGAGAATGTTATATTTTTCTAGAAAAAAAGAGATCAAACAATTATCTAGAGCAATGCCTATGATTTATAGATGATCTTTCTTGATATCTTGGAGTCATTTTAAGGTTTACTTTGACCCTTTGAACCGCTTTTATTGATCCTAGTTTCTCCGGACCCAACTTTGGTCATCAATTGAATATTTTGTCACCATGATGAATTGAAGACTACATAATTCACAATGAAATTGTATACCGTAACTGCGAGAGCGAAAGTTGTAAATTCAAATTTGTTTCAATCATTAAAAACATATGAATTGAAACCTTTGTTTTGCTATTTCAATGGCATTTTTGAACATTTCTAGAAGTACAACTTGTGTAATCGTGAAAGTTGGACTATTTCAAGTCGACGACTTTTCAAATTCTGTTCTGGTCATTTTCGTGCTCTAAACAAAACACTTCTGATTTTGTGCACAAAAAGTAATCAAAATTGAAAGTTGTATCACCTCAGGTTTCGTTTTACTAAACCAGTGATAGGATTCTATTTTGTGATTTAAAATGAATCAAAGAGTCAGAATTTATATGTTCAAAAACCAGTTTTCTCATACCTTCCAAACTTCAATCTCTTAGCCCTTGGAGCATCAGCCTCGAAATTAGGTCTCAAACGGTCATGAGCATAGACGCAACCATCACCCATCTGACAACCTCTCGGAGTGCCATAGTATATACACTGTTTCCGAACCTTAATTTGATCAACTCGTCCATTGAATTTTCCAGTTTGTGGATGGTATTGGTTATTTTCATGATTCACTGTGCCATGTACCCTTATAAGATTCTTGAAATAGTCATCACTCTTCATTGGTTGCATTACCGGTTTAGGTCTACCAGTAACATCAATCCGGTTTAAGTTCATTGGATAAGTGTCGAAACCAGTTTGAGGAGCCCTTCCAAATCCAACTGATGCTTGAACATTGTTCATTTCAGAAGTGCGGAATGCAGAATTGTGTTGGAGTTGGGGCTTAGGGTTCACTATTACCTTTGGTTCAGAGAAAACATGTTGAGGTCTCTGGAGGTTAACGTTCACTGGGAGTGGGAGAGATGGTTGTTTAGCTACACTAACAGAGGAATGAACAGGCATTGGTTTACTAAGCGGGTTTCCATTGATCTGATCTAGTGGGGATATGTTTCCGTTTACAGGCTTAGGTGGAGAGACTCGTCTCTGCTCACGGTTAGTAAAAGGCTGAGAAGCTGCAAAACTCTGCTTTTGAGGTATTATTGTTTGTTGTGGCTTTGTCATGGGTAAGGTAGTGACATGTTGCGGAACAAGCCTAGTAGGTTTGATGTTATTAGTCTCAATGGGCTGATTCTTAGTTTCAGAGGGTTTACCTGTTGTGTCACTGATCAGATTCTTGATCATTTTTGGGTCGCTGAGGAATTTGATAAGGAGATCATGATCGATCATACTCCCTTGCTCCTTTGTTTTCATCAGTGCAGTAAGAGCTGCAGAAGCAGCCAGGCTCAAGTCTGGTGCAAGACCAGAAATCTGTTCTTGTGTTGAACAGGGAGGTTTGGTCTCCAACTGACTTTGCTTCTTTGCGGTAATGTTAGATGCAAGAGAAGTGTTGGAGGATTCCTCTGAAGATTCACACTCGTCCTCGATTGGAGTGAGACGAATGGCAGGAGTTTTGCTGTCATCAAAGCTTTCCGCTTCAACAACCGGTGAAACAGAAGGTCTGCGTTAAACAACAGAGGATAAGAAGACAGCTACGCAATGGTTGGATAAACCTATAAACGTCTTTGGGAGGAAGAAAGAAGGTTAAATACTGTGAAGGGATGGTAGAACGATGAGGATAGATGGCTTCCAACACTTTAGAAATCCTCAAGTTTTCAGTTCGCCTTTCTGTGCTCTCGCCACCATCTCCCATTAGCCAAGTATCACTGACTAGGAACTGTTTCAACCCAAAAGACACTTCAATATCAGATATAAAAAAAGCTTCAAAAGTCTTTTCCAGATTCTGTATTGTGTGAATAATAAACTACCTTAGGAGGTCGTTTCCATTTGATCCGAGGAATAGTTGAGACATTCAGCTTCTCTGCGTAGTGATTCCCTTCGAAACCAGGTGGAAGATCTGGCACTCGAGGTTTCCCAGATGATTTGTTTGGGTAGTTATGACGTAGTGGCTGAGATGCAACTTTGGCCGGACAGTCCTCTGTTCGAAACACCTTAACCTGTTCCAAATCTGCTTTGTAAGAAGCTGGTCTTCATGTAAATCGATCATAGACACGCTTATAAGAATCATGCAACTAAACCACTCAGGCTTCCATGAAATCTATCTAAATTCAGAGAGCACTTTATAGTTACAACGATTCATTCACTCGTGTATTCAAATTCATCATATTTTAGTTTATTTCAACGGATCAAAATTCCAACATGTGTATGTTGATTTCAAAATTTCCAAAAGTCAATGTCTTTTTATTTTAGACGGATCATCATCATCCATCATGTATATACGTGCAGCTCTTCCATTGATGGGATTAAAAATCAACGTTATCTTCAAAGATCATCAAAATTAAAAGGTCAAATTATACAAGATTCGTTATAAGTATCAGACTTTATTATATTTTCATTCCAAATATTGTTTATATAAATAACAAAGATTAATAATTACTAATCCATAAATTGGTTGTGTTTAAACTACTTCAAACGAGACCGATCTGGATTCAGTATTTATAAATTAAGATTTTTAGATCAACTAACCACTAATCTTATCAATTCGTTGGGATTAAATTAAAAAGCTTACGACGAGACAGATCTGGATAACCGAGATTTTAGATCAAGTAACCACAAACACGAATCAATCAAATTTCGGATTCACAATTTAAAAGGCAAAGATCATGTGGCACAGAATCACAAACTACAGAGAAAAAGGAACATCGACCATACGACGATATATACCTGACAAAGCTTAGGACCTGGTGGCCATGAAACCCTGGATTTCTTCGATCTCTTCATAATATTTATAATAAATCGAAATATCTCAAAAGATCTAGTAATTCAGTAAAACAAGGTTAATAATCGCTAATCGTTTATCAGATTCAAATAGACGATCAAAACGATTCGCTAGATCTACAGATTTATTTTGTTAAACCAAAACAATTGAGATCGATTCGAATAGAGATATGATCAATTCGGGGGGCGTGAGTCAGAGAGAAAAAGAGAGAGAGAGAGAGGGGAAAAAACGTCGGCGCGAGGATTTATTTTGCGTGGCTAAGAACCCTGCAAGAAGCCTATAAACTGTCTCAACTCTATTTATTACGGTTGTTTTAGCTTTTTTTTAGACGTCACTTCGTCGTAATTAGGACTGTATTTATATATACACATATACGGTTTTTTATTATTTTTAATTGATTACTTACGTGTAATTCTCAAGTCTCAACTACTCCAAATAATACTCAAGTTTTAAAGGGGGATTTCGTATTCGATGGCGTAACCTTTCTAGTATTTTTAGAAATTCTATGCTTTTTCGTGTAATGAAACCGAATTTAAGGGAAAAAAAAGGAAAGAAAGAAGGTCAAATATTGTTTGCACGGAATTTCAGAATTTAGTGAAAAAAAGAGAATTTACAAGCTATTCAAATTTATTTTCACTTTGTCTATTTGTTGGTAAATTTTTGTTTTAATTTTAAATTTGATGTAAAATAACTACTATAACCCTAATGATTTAATTAAATGCCACCTGAATCATTTTTAAAAATCAAATAGCAAATCATTCAGGTATATAAAAAGGTTACTTCGTTCTTATCATGTTTACCAACAAAAAAGGTTAATTAATGTGCAAAAACATGAAAAAGTTCAATTTTTTCTCACTTAGCTAGAGGGCGGTTGGCAGAAAAATGACATTCACCCGTAACTAAGTAACTAGGGTCTTGATTGATAAGTACTGCCGCTTTATGTTGTGATTTTAAACTGTTGACAATAGAGATTTTGGCTATTAAATGTGTCGTTTTAAAAACTGTAAATATTAAATTTTTGAAAATTTGATTTTTTGTAAAATAAAATTTTGTGCTAAATTTAAATATTTATGTAAATATATTACTAAATAATTTATAGGCTTTGATTTATTAATTCATTAAAATATTTAGTAACAATATTGATTATTAAAAATTGATTATATAATTTATTTTTCTTTACAACAGAATCCAATTTAAATAATTTTCATGATTTTATATTGGTGTTTTATTATTTTGGATTATATATAATTGTGTTAAAAGTTATTTTTTGAAAACATTTTGAAAGCAAAATTGTAAAAAATACAAAAAAACTCTTGAAATTATTTAAAAGTCTTATTTACAGGCTTTTAGAAAAAATGAACAGTTATAAGATTTTAATGGGTTAAAAAATAAAAGTGGACAGTTAGAAACATTAAAGATTTTAGAGAAAAAATGGGAAATAAAAGTCTGATTAGATTAAATTTGACTTTAAAGACGGTAAAATCTCTCAAAGCCTTCAAAGCCTAGCCTTATAGAGCTAATGTGAAGACTTTGTAATGCCTTACGTTGGCTTTGAAGTAAGATGCCAAGTATAATATTATCGCCTATATCAATTAATGTGGTTTGCTATTTCATAATTTGTAGATGCGAACTAGAAATGGTAACTTGGGGTCGCCTTAACATGAAAATTGTATCACCATGTTTTTAGATCGTTTATGAAGTTAGCATTTACAACAATAACCTGTACCTTGTTATCTTACAAAAGATATTTGAAAAGGGCTCGAGGAATTTTATTCACGTCGTAATTACAGGCAGAAGTCTCAATTCACAGTCGTACATAAGTGTAATACTTGTGACTAAGTTCCTGCCGCTAGACTTACTTAAATCTTTGTACTTCTTTGTGAGCAATTAGAGCTTCCATGATGCTCTCGACCCACCTGCCACACAGACAAACCCATGGAAAATCCAAGTGACGACAAGACTCAATTTGATTGGGTATGTAACAAGATGACTCAATTCAGAGCCTAGTCGACATGTTCCACCATATAAAAAAGAAGCATAATCAAGATTTACCCTTCAAGCCCTGGTTGCTCCGGGTGGTACACGTTTTTTAATCCTAGTCGTCTTGCAGCTGAAGCAGTTGTCTCTCCTATGCAGGCAACATAATTACTCCATTGCTCCGCGTTTTGAATCAGATTCATCCAGGCCCTACAAAATACAAGTAAATGATGTACCAAACCCACTCGACCATAATAGAAGATATTTAATGAAAGCCTACCGGAGTGCAGAAGGTGAAGCTACAGAAAGAACAGGTGCCGACAACGCCTGTTGTAAAATCATCGCATCAACACTTTGCACAGGAACCTAACAAACATAAATAGTAAATAACCTGACCGTTATCGTGCAAAGATATCTTCAAATAACCACATCAAGGACTGAGAAGCGAGAACTCATATATAATGTTGACTAAGCCAAATAAAAAGACGGCTTACTGTTGTGTATGTATTCAGCCTCAGAACCTCATATCCACGCCTGGACAACCCTTCCTCTACGATTCATATGCAGAACAGAAAGCAGAGTAAGCGAAGATGATATATAGAATAAACTAAGTTTACAGTCACATATTTTGAATTGAGTTGCTGGCAAACATATGTTTATAAATCATTTGCCCAAGTACCAACGATAAAAGAACAAATTTACGGACAAATGACAGTGCAGAAGATACAGCAGTTTGCAACTTTTGGAATACCAAGGTCAAAAATTTTCATTTACTAATCCATTTCATGCCGATGGAAATATTATAACTACATACCTATCCATCAGGATTTTCTAATTTGGTTAAATGCAATACTTAGAATGGTATTCTCCACCTGCCTAGTAAAATTATACAGGAAATGAATTATATGTTATGTTTTTATTATTCAATCCCAATACTTTTATTCTATATGGATTACACAACTGAATTAAGAAAATCTAACCACACATACCAATATCATTGCCTGCTTTCATAGAAGCTGGGTATAAGACAGAGGAAGTTTTGCCAATATTCTCCGGAAGCTCTGAAGCAAGGACTTTACCGGTTGCTGAAAGAAAGAGAATGAAACCAGCAAAGTGCAACTTTTATGTATAGACGCAACCCCGTTAGAAAAAAAAAACAACATAAACACTGATGAGAGACATGCAATGGAGGATAAATTTTAGCTCAGATCAATATTATCATCTCAGAAAATTTATATTTGTTCTTTGATGTTCTCATGTTCCTATGAACAAAGAATAACAAGGGTATAGGTGACATCTTCCATTAGTCACAGCAAAAAACCATATAAAACGATGGTAGTGTACATTTATTAAATGTTTGACGATACACATATTGCAGATTTAAAGAACTAAACGGAGAGATAGATACAGTGAGTCTGAATATAAAGTTATGTAACCTTTTGATTCGTTCAAAATAAAAGATACAGTGAGTCTGAATATTAAGTTATGTAACCTTTTGATGGTGTAAAGGCAACATGAAGCGCTCCTTCTGCTTGTTGCACTGCCTCTTCTAATACGCGGGCTGTTCCAGCTCCAACTACACCCACTTTCACTTTTGGAGAGCTAGCTGCCCTAAGGAATTGAGACAAAGGGAAAAAGGATAATGAGGACAAGTGTTCAAACTTGTACAGATGATACAAAATGTTCATCAATTCTTATGAAGACTTAGTTAGTAACATACATGAAGCTTGCATACATATCTGAATAGCGAATTAAGAACCTAGACTAGGCTCTTATTGCCTTACATAACAACAATAACAACGACAAGTCTAGCAACTTCGTTCATATTAGTTTAAATGTCCAGAAACTTCTAAGATTAGAGCAAAAAACCGTTTCATATTCTGTAAACACATTACTAACTGAAACTGATCGAAATTAACAAAAACAAACAAAAGACCGAATAGAGACAAGAACCAACGCTTACTTCCACGCCTCGAGAAAGACAGAACCTACTTCTGAAATTGAGACAAATAGGAATAAGGATAATGAAGACAAGTGTTCAAACTTATAAGATACTACAAAATGTTCACTTCGACATTTGACAGAACCGTGTCACAAAGACAAGTCGAGGAGTGCACTCACCAACAACTTCGTTCAGATTAGTTAAGGTGTTCTGAAAACAAGTTGCTAACTGAAACAGATCGAAATTCACAAAACAAAAGACGGAATAGAGCAAGAACCAAAGCTTACTTCCACGCCTCAAGAAAGACAGAGCCTGCTTCTGGAGAGGTAATGATGATCCAGTCAAAGCTCTTATCTATCAAAATAAAAATCAAACACGTCACAATACATATCACAATGCCAAAATCTGTAGGAACCTTTTGCCTAATTGCAATAAAACAATCTTAAATTCATAGAAAACATCTAATTAATCTCCAAATTCATCAATTATGGCAAAAGAAAATGAAAATTTAAAAGCTAATTATGGCTAATTAATCATGACACTGCAATAAAATAGAGAGCTTTCTCCAAATTCATAAAAAATGGCTAATTTATTAAAGCAAGAAGTCACCACTTAATACAGTAGCAAGGCGATCGAAATCAGGTCCACGAGCGTGTTGAATCAGCGGAAGCTCTAAAGACGAAATCCCATGTTTCTCCTGCGATTTTTACCAGATAATTTTTAGTTTTGGGAGTAAGAAAAATTGGCATGAGGGAGAGTAAAGTGAATATACCAAGGCTTTGATGATTTGTTTGTTCTTGCCACGTTCTCGGGTAACAACCACCTGGGGAATGTAATTGGAGGGGGAAGAATATGAAGAGAGAATCGGCGACAGTGACTCTACTTTTCTTAGGCGTTGGAGTTGCGAAGACGAGTAATAAGGTGGTTGGAGAGATAAGAGAGAGGAAGGAGAAAGAAGCGACGCCATTTAGAAGAGTTTGGGAGAAAAAATGGCGTCCGTTGGCTGTACCAAGCCCTCGTTCAATTTCACAATGGTTTAATTTGATTAAGATTGATTAGTATTAGTCATGCGGTTTCGGTTAACCGAACCGAATCGAATCGGTTTGGGCCGATTG
>ASZH01045192.1:0-13148 GCA_000411075.1 Sisymbrium irio | reverse complement strand
TAATATACATATAGAGAAAAATAACATACTGATAGAAGATAAGAAGTTATTTAAAAAGTATTGATATTTCAGAAAATATAGAATTATATTTATAAAACCATTTGATATGCAAATTTAATGATATAATATATATAATTTTTATTGTTATGCATATAAAATAATTCAATATATATATTTTTGAAAATTAAATTTAAAAATCCCACGTATAGCGTGGGTGAAAAATCTAGTATTCTATAAGATTTAAATCTTGAATTGCCATCTCTATCAGTGAGTTAAAAAAAGTTATGATTATGGATGGTAGAAATTTGAATATCCACCCAAATAATATCAAAGCTAGTAAAGAAAAAGAAACAAATTTAACATATATGATAGATCACACAAAAAAATAGAAAAAATGTATATATCCTAGATTCCTAATAATAATAACCTGATTGGGCTTAATTTTTGTGATATGAAGTTCCATCCTATTTTTTGCACACAAAAAAAAAAAAGTAGTTCCATCCTATTCATTGAACCCATCGAGAGTGTTGGAACAAAGTTTGACATTTCCAGCAAAAATCAAAGAATGTAAAGAGGTAAAAAAATTAAAACTTACAACTTGTGAAATTGAGTTGCTGGTATTTCGCTAGGAAATCTTCATTGATAGTTTTAACTTTTAATACTATTGATTAGGCAGCAACGCAGAGATAGCCTTGGTCAGAGCCAAATAAAATATTGATATTGAAATCTTAAAAATATAAAAAGAATCACATTTTTAATCGAGCCCAAAAAGTTCAGGCCCGTAACGACTACCAGATTCGGTTTAGGCATCATCATCAACATTCATCAAGGCCCTCCTCACTCACACAGGTAGCTTCTTCGATTTTACTCTTTACACCAATTGTGTGATTTCATTTCTAAAACATACTTTCTTCTCCCTTTTGTGACGATCTCAAAGTCTCCTCCTTTTTTTATTTTTTCTTTTACCAAACTAGATTGGTCTGGTTTTAATCGGCATAGTTTCAAGAACCCACCGACTTGTGTAATTTCAAAGATATCTGAGTTTCAGGAAGTTCTCTCTCTCATGGGGACGACTTCTGACTTGTCTTCCATGGTTCGACTTAACATTGGTAAAAATTCTCTCTTGCAATCCGTTTGATCAACCATCACTTTGTTAGAGCGATTGTTTTTGTTTTGAAGATGAATTTGCTAAAAGGTTGCGGCTTTGTTTTGCATATCGTGTGACAAAGTATTCTACTTGGTCCTGTTATTGAAATGTTTATTGGGTTGATCATAAGTTAACTGTAATAAGGCCATAGCTTTTAGAGATTGATGTGCTTCTTCAACCATCTTCAGAGTGAAAAAGCTTTTCTTTTTTTCTTTCTTTTCACGAGGCATACCGTAATGTTTGTGTTTGTGCAGGTGGAAAGAAATTCTGTACTACCATTGATACTTTGACTAACCGTGAGCCGGACTCAATGCTCGCAGCCATGTTTAGCGGTCGACATGCAATGTCCCACGAATCCAAAACGGTATTATTCCCATTCTCTGTTTACTTGAATTGCAGCCCAATCTTTGTTTTTTAGCTAGGATGATGCCATTTCAAAACCTGTATAGGTATAGTCTTCTCTGAGTGTTATAACTTGGTCCTTGGATCGAGTAGCCTTCATTCCATTATAAATAAAGTTTTTAGTTTAGTAGAGACTCTCGGATCTTAAGTACCCACTTTAAGAAATGTTTCGAAATGCAAGAATCAGTTAACAATATGCTTCAGTAGTATATTTGCAGCCATCGATATATATTTATATGTATATGACCATGCATTTGTGCACTTGTGACAGAGTATATCCACTGGATTTAATTGTTGCAGGGATATGTATTCATAGACAGGGATGGAAAGCACTTCCGACATATCTTAAATTGGCTGCGTGATGGCATTGCTCCCAGTCTGTCAGATCTTGATAGTTCTGAACTTTTGCGAGAAGCAGACTACTATCAACTTCTAGTAAGCTTAACTTTTCTTTAATTTTACTGTTCTCATTGTTTAGCTGGGGAGTTTTATATTCATGGAGATGTAATGCACTTGCCTTCTCTTCCTGATCAGGGGCTGAAAGAAGTAATAAAAGCTTCAAGGAGAGAAACTGTTGAAGTTGAAGCTGAACTAACGCGTGTGGATATCATAAAATGTATACAATCTGAAAGAGTCAGGTTCCGTGGGGTTAATCTTTCTGGAATTGATCTTTCTAAGCTGGTATTATTTCTTAATCTCAGAGATCCTCGCAGTTCTGACCCCCAAATCAGTTGTTTCAGAAATAAAATTCTGTGGAGAACAATTAATAGAGAGTATAGCAGTAACTGATTCTTGTTGTTTATGACCTGGAATTTTCAAAGAAGTTGCAGTTGTATGTCTAAGCACATGTTATCTTATGTTAAGAACATCAAGTGGGTTTGGTAAACCTATCCGGGGCAGAGGAGCTGCGTCTTATTCATGTTTGTCTTTGAATAATGCAGGATCTATCCCTTGTGGATTTCAGCTATGCTTGTCTCAGGAACGTGTTTTTCTCTCGTACAAATCTTCAATCAGCCAAATTTCGGGTAAATATGATGTATCAGCTTTGTTTCTGCTGCTTGAGCATAAGAGTATCATTAATCATATCATGGCAGTTTGCTTAAAGATCTTCTGCGTAATCATATTTGCTGAATTACTACTAAAATGGCCAACTCATCAGGATGCTGATGCTAAGGGCTCCATCTTTCACAATGCAATTTTGCGCGAGTAAGGAATTTGTCAGGTCCTCTCACCCCATCATAAAATCATTTGTACTGAATGATTTAAATTATTTCCTCCCTGTTAAAGGTGTGAGTTTACTGGCGCAAATCTTAGAGGAGCGTTGTTAGCTGGTACAAATCTTCAGAGTGCTAATTTACAAGGTGCATATATTTGCTTGTTGATGATCTTTCAGTCTGTTATGAAATCAGATTTTACATTAGAAACATAATTTGACTAAAAAATGGTTCCGACTTTTGTACTGTAGATGCCTGCTTAGTGGACTGTAGCTTCTGTGGTGCAGATCTCCGCTCTGCGCACTTGCAGGTGCGTTATGTGGTCTTTGTTAGCTTAGACTCTTCATCATGATAGAGGTTTTCAATTGCTTATGTCAATCAGATTTCATCCCGGGTGATAATGTTTGATTCTCTTTCTTTGCCTTTCAGAATGCTGACCTTACTGATGCCAACTTAGAAGGAGCAAATCTAGAAGGTGCGAATTTGAAGGTAAGAAAATTCTTGTGTTGCACAATTCACGCCAGATTTGAGCATATGTTCAGATGAATTGATGAGAGAAATAAGAAATACGTAGTGATACGTGGTTCTTAAACGAGTTCTTAGTGTGTTTCAACACATATTATCTGGTATAGGGTGCGAAGTTGAGTAATGCCAACTTCAAAGGAGCAAACCTTCAACGAGCTTACTTGAGGCATGTGAATCTGCGAGAAGCGGTAGGTCTAATCGAAAAACATATATGCGCAGATTGATTTTGGTTGCATTTCTTTATTTATCTTTTTCTACTTCTTCAAGTTTCTGAGTAGAGCCTAAACGGTTAATCCTTGAGATATATGTTTATGTAGCAGCATTTGGAAGGGGCAAACCTCGGTGGCGCTAACATGACCGGTGCTATCCGATAAACTCCCTTTTGTTCAGACAGGCTTGTAAGTCTCCTTTAATATCTATTTGTCAATGCCTTTGGCAAATGGTTTGATTGACATAAACTTTGGATCTCAAAGATTCTTTGTTGAATTATCTAATATTTCTTTTGTGAAGAAGCATTCTGTCTGATAAATGTGTTCTTTCTCTAATTTATGTTGCTTGTAATGTTGTCTAGTGTGACCTTAAGAATGTGATGAAAAAAACAAATTCGTACAGTTAACAAAAAAATGTCATGTGATTTGAATCTCATCGAGTATGTTTTGTTGATAAAAACATTTATGAACAGCTCAAAAGCTCTGTTATATGTTAAAAACAATCCAAATACTCTTATTAGCTATTAGACGATCTTGATAGCACCACTCTTTTTGGTTTATACTAGAGACTGAAACCAGACCTTATCTTTTGTTTAGTGAATTTGGAAACTTACTATTACGAAATCAAAGTTACTTTTGATTAGTGCGAAGCTTTAGCAAGTGAACCACTTGACATCACGCAATAAAGGTGGTGGACTATAAACATTGAGGAGGAAATTGAATTGGTTTGATATGAAGCGTAGGACCAATGGTTAAAATGAATTCATTATCTGGATACAAACAAATTCAAATTCAGACAAATAAAACTAATCTAATGTCTATACATATGAATTTGAAAACTAAAGATATACCCGATTAATACTTTAACAAAAGCCAAACTATCGTGCCTTCTTTTGAAGTATGGATGCTATCATTTATAAACTAAAAATATTTAAACCCCCAAAAAATTCAGTTTAAATAGATTGAAAACTCAACTGAATACTCCAATGTTTTCTGAAAATTTCACTGATATTATCTTTGTTTGCTAACAAGAATATAGTTGTACGAGTTTCATACATATTGTAACATTCATAACTGAAGTTTCTAAAAAAAATTTGGAAAATACCTTTATTCTTTTTTGGTTTATGATTGACTATTATGATTTTCCTTTTTTGGCTATTATTAAAAGGAAAAAACTTTTTAAATTGTGATTTTAGAATGTTCATTGTTTGTTATAATTAATAATTACACTATAACAAAATAATTTTTAGTAAACAGCTTTATTTCAAAAATAATCCTTAAATGAATATGGAAAGTATAAACCTCCTCACTACCTGAATTTGGAAAATATAAACATCCGCATATTATACCTGAATTTGGTAAATAAAAAACATATATATATATATTCAAAGACCTAGAGATAGCAAAGTAAAGATCATAAGAGAGACGAAAGACCTAATCATGTTGAGCAGATTCTGTTTTCGTAACAAGGAATTAGCCACTGAGACCAGGTTCGAGCTACCGGACCATGTAACCACCAAAGAACGAAACTGTACTTGTTTCCACGAGTCAGTGACAACCAGAGAATGCATTAATCTCAAAGCTTTCCCAATCAAATTAACCTGTTCCTTGTCGATAACCTATCAGAGAAATCGAAGATTCAGTAATGGAGATCTCGCTGGACACATATTTCGTTTGCCACCACTTCGACAGCCGGAGCCTAAGGTTCAAGTACTCGACCGCGAAATACCAAAACAGTTTCTTGCCACCGAAGATATCTTCCGTGATCACATCACAGCGGTCTTGTCGGAGACGTGTATCTCAAGTTCCATTCAGAAGCGTCTTGTAACTTATATCTCCGACTTAGAAGCCCTTAAAACGAGGAGTTATCGAAGAGGTTTTACGATGGAAGTCGAGATCAGAGTTGAAGTGGATCGTCTGGTGCAGATTGGATGTGGCTGCAAGGGAAAAGAAGCTTGTCCATGGGGATTGATCTCGGATAAACACGTGGCGGCACAAGTAACTGGAATGGATTGTCCGATATGCCTGACGGACTTATCGGGTGGAGTGTGTCGCACGGAGTTACAGTGTTCCCATGTTTTCCACACAGATTGTGTGATGGAGTGGCTCGAGAAGAATACATCTTGCCCTATCTGTCGTGCCGAAGCTATTGGCGAAATAGCATCTATCTTTTAGCTTCGGAAACAGCAAACCCCCATCTTGCTCTGTAGGAGGAGCCTTCAAGGTTGAAGTCAACGTTAAAGTCAACGTACGTGGATCGTTGCCTGAGGATTAGATGTTGCAACACGGGAAAAGTTAGTTCTTGTCAGGTCCGGACAAGCCAAGTGAGCAGAAAAGTGACCGCGCTGGATTGTCCTATATGCTTAACGAAATTATCTCGTGCGATGAGTCGCATGGAGTTAAACTGTTAATTCCCACGTTTTCCATAAAAAACTGAGTGATGAATTGGACGAAGAATAATCCAACTTGCCCTATCTACCGACTAATATTTTGGTGAAACTGTTTTTATCTATTAGCCTTATGGTTTGTAAACACTAAATTCCTTGTGTACTTTTTTTTTATTGGAATGTTTTATTCCATCTATAACACCAAGATTTAGTTGTGGCTATGCTTGGTTTAAAAATTGATTTATATACCCTTTGGCAGAAATCTAAGGAAAGTAGTTTAGTGACGAATATGAAGGAGTTTGAAGGACAATACATGAACGTATCCATAATCACAAAATTAAGTAAGGGATCAAATAGCATTAAATAGAAAACAGAAGATTTGCAACAAATACAAGTTAAAATTTTAATGATACAATACAGTCAAAGACCAAGAACTCTGTGCTTCGTTAGTTCTTGATCTTTGGTCCGTAGATTATTTTCGGACTTATTCTAGCTGATTCCATGCAAATCGTCCCATGAGCAGTTATTGTTATTATTGTTGTTGTTGTGGTCGTCGTTTCCTGCGGTAGCGGCGGCCGTGGAGTCAGCCGGGAATAGTGAAGCGAATTGATGAACATCAAGAACAAGATTGTCGTCAGTGACAACAGATGATTGTCCATTAGAGATCTCTCCACTATCACTTCCCCAGTCAAGAAGCTTAGCTATGTCGTCTTGCATTGTGTTCATTTGAAGAGACTCTTCTTCCTTTGATTTCAAATCTGCATTTCAGTAAAAAAAAAAATTAATTCTTACCTGGAGAGAAGTGTAGTATATATTTGTAGCGTTTTGAGCGGTTTTAGTTTACCTTGTAAGGAACATATGTTCTCAGAAGAATCATATTGTCCGAAACTAACCGAGAAGAAGTTGTCATTGTTATTGTTGTTGTTGTGGTGGTCTGGAGGAGAAGCTGTGAGTTGTCTCCGTTTTGGAGGTCGGCCTCCGCCTCCACCGGCTAGAGCCTCAGCTTCTTCAAGGACATCCTCTAAGAGGCTGCAGCTAATACTTCGTCTTTGAAGACCAGTACTGTTCTGTTTCTCATTGTCAGTGAAGTTGTTGACATTATTAAAGGTACCTATCTGGGGGATCTGGTTTGAAGGGAGCTCTTGTTTCATGGAGTAAGCTTGGTTGGTATTAAAGGAGGTGGAAGAAGAATTAGGATTGTAATGGGAGTGAAGAAAGCTTGGGGAAGAAGTTGCTGTAGGGTAAGAAGAAGGTGAAGGGTTTAAAGAAAAGGAAGGAGAGGAAGAGTAATTGTTGTTAGTGTTATGGTACGTTGCGGTTTGAGCGGTTGGAGCAGCAGGGGAAGAGTAAGGTAATGATAGAAAGGAAGTGTAAGAGTCTCTTGAAACAGGAGAAAATGGTGCGGTTGAAACCCGGTTGATGCAGTTGAGAGGAGCGTTAGCATTGTTGTAGCGTTTGGCAAGGAGTGATGAAGGCGGTTGGAGGAGTGGTGGGGGTCTAGGGAAAGTGAAATTAGCGTTGTTGTTATTGTTGTTGATTTGGGAACGCGGGAGAGCGAAAAGAGGAAGAGTTGGGTATTGGTTGTTTCGAGGGGATGACAAAGGAGAGGAAAGTGGCGGTGGAGGAGGTGTGGAAGAGAGTTGAGAAGGAGTTTGCGGTGTGTTTGGAGTGTGAGGGCTTAGAGGATGGAGAAGATTAGCGGTGGATGGGTTTGTGGTATGGAAAGTGAAAGATGATGAGGGATTTGCGTTTACTGGTGTTGGAGATGGAAGAGGAGAAGATGATGGTGTGTTCGGTTGTGAAGATTGTGGTTGAAAATACATTTGTTGATGTTGATGTTGATGTTGATGTTGTTGTTGATGCTGTTGTTGATGATGCTGATGGTTATGTTGTTGATGATGATGATGTGGATGTGGATGGAGTTGATGGTTAGGGATGATATCTGGAGGATAAAGAGGAAGTCCTTGTCGTTGAAGACGTTTCAGTCTCGTGTTCCAATAGTTCTTGATCTCGTTGTCTGTTCTTCCAGGTAACTAAGTTTGCAAAAAAGATTGGTTGTTTGTTTTTTGTCGTATAGCGGCAGATAACAACAGCTAGTTTATAAATAAAGAGATTAGTTTGTTTTGTACCTGAGCGGCCATGCGAGCCCATTTGTTACCGAGCTGAGCATGAAGCTGGATAATGAGACGTTCTTCGTCACCGGTGAAAGAGCCTTTTTTAAGATTAGGCCGGAGATGATTTGCCCAACGGAGACGACAGCTTTTGCCGCAACGAGCCAAGCCTGTGTTTTTCTGAACGGCGTTCCAGTTTCCTTCACCGTTCTCTCTAACGTACGCTGCAAGTATCTCATCTTCAGCCGCCGTCCATGGCCCTTTCTTAAGCACCACTCCTCCTCCTCCTCCTCCGTCTGATACGTGATTGGTCGGTCCACTGTCCTTCCCTGCTCCTCCTCCGTACAGGATCATATTTTTTACTCTTGTGTTCCCTTTTTAGATTCGTCTCAAGAGAATGAACCAAAACAAAGAACAGAGTTTGTATTTTCTTGAAGTTTAATTGTTGGATTGTGGTGACCACTGATGGCTTCTGGGGGGATTTGAGAAAGGTGGAACCCACAGAGTGATTTTCACCCCCCAAGTCTGGCCATCGTAAAAATATTTTTTGATCCCTCTTTATTTACTGTTTTCCTCTGTGACAAATGGTGACAAAGATGGAAAAGCAACAAAAAAGAAGAGAAGAGGTAACTTTGGTAATTTCCGGTGCAGAATTACAACGGAAACAACAAGAAATTAAAGATATATAAATAAAATAGAGGAGAGAGATAGAAATTGACAGTGTTTGTTTCTCTGGACACAACACAAGTCTTATTAGACAACTCACAAGATTGGTTGTTTTTTTTACTTCTGTCTTTCTATTTTGGGCAATGACATTTGTACGCGCTTATTATTCATATGATATTGAACTGTCTTTCTCATACTATGTATAAAGCAGATGAGGATTGGATCATACATATACGGCTTGTTTTTTTACATAATTAGCTTTGAAAAATTGTAGAAAACAACTTATGTTTACAGGATTGGTCAATGTTTCAACTTTCAAATAAGTAAATATAATTTTCTTTTTTTGTTCCCTCAAACAACTGTAACGTTGAATGGATAGGAAAAGTTGGTAAACATTATCAGATTCTAACCCAAAAAAAAAACTCAATTGTATCTTAGTTTGTGCAATTAATCCATTTGGAAAGGTTTAGAATTCACTCCAATAATCAAATATGAGATTGATTTGTGGAGAAAATTTTTGTACTTACTCATCCTACAATATTACATGTAGAAAAAAAAAAATAAAGGCATGTGAATTTAGACCAAGATTTACCTACGGATTTTGATTCTTTGTATTTTCTAACTTAAGACACTTTTCAAATCCATTAAAATCCAATGTAGATCTTTGAAATCTAATAATAAATCACTAAACCATTAACATTGGATTTAACTAGTATTTAGAGCTGTAGAGCCAAATCAGGCTGTTGCGAATCGACACGAACACCAGAAGATTGTTTTGCAGGAGAATCAGGTGAATGGACTCCGATGTTCAAGTCTGGTGGGAGATTGAGATTCTCTTGTCTCTGCTTTAACTGAACATGTGGAGTAAAACCTCCTTGCCATGGGGACTGAACATGAAATCTTGTGAAATCAGAAGTTGAAGCGGCCGTGTGAGGGAACACAATTGGTGGTCGGTTATTCTGAAATGGTTGTGATCCTCCGTTCATCATCCCGTGACCCGGCTGGTTCACAAATGCCTGGAAAGGGAAACCACTCCTTTGAGGATGGAACTGTATGCCTTCGGGGCCTCTCGGTCTAAAAGCTTGCTGGTGGAATTGTTCCCTTGATGGATTATACAATGACTCTGCAGAAATCTGGCTGCTTTTCGGAATACTAAGACTTTCAAATGTTTGTTTGTTATTACTATTACTATTCCCTCCAGCTCCTATTGACATCCATGCTCGTGCTGCTGCTGCAGAAGCATTGCTCGAATCTTCACTTCTTCCGGATGGTGATGATGAGATATCTTGTGGAGCATTGGTGTTGCTGTGCTGTGTTCTAGCCTTTTCAGCGTTGAAGTTTCTCATCAAGTGTGCTTGTTCGATGTGGCTTTGACCCTGTTGTCTCATGGGTTGTTGCTGTGAATCTTTTGCCATTGCTCGTTTCATTTCATTAGCAGTATCAGAAGATATTTCAAACGTTCTGTTGTTCACACCGGTCGAGACTCTGCCATTACTCAATCCACCAGGGTTGTTGCTCATGGGTTGCTGCTGAGAACCTTTTGCCATTGCTCGTTTCATTTCACTAGCAGTATCAGAAGGTATTTCAAACATTCTGTTGTTCACACCGGTCGAGCCTCTGTCATTACTCAACCCACCAGGGAACATCCCGTTAGTAGCCATATGTTGCTTGTACTGTTCAGCATCTGTAGGAGTCACGTTCCTCATCATGTCACTTGATGACCTGTACGATGCCACTGTATCAGATTTTCCAAAGCTTCGGTTCTCCGAAACACAAGCAGAACCGGAACTCGTCTGCTCTGCTGGTGGCGGTAAATTCAGTTCTACTTGCTGAGAAATCCTATATTGAGGCTTGACAAAATCTACCGGAGATGGATATCGATATTCATGCTGGCTCGTAGATTTTTGGTTTCCTACTTGATTAGCAACAAAAGATGGACTCCCTTCTGACGCAGCCGCAACAGATGTTGGAAACCGGAATTCACGGTTTCCATCTCGAACGGGTCTGTTACTCTGTTGTTCCTTAGCAGGTTCAGGACTCTTAAACATAGTCTCATTCTTTTTCTTTGCAGCAGCATTTGCCTGTGGCTTCGAAAATACAGATGCTCCTTTAGGTGGTTCTTTAGGCGTGCAGGTTTCGAATAAAAGTACTGGTGTAGGAAGCGGCTCGTATTCTCCAACCCATCCCCGACCAAACTTAAAGTCTGGAGGTACTGCTTGTTCGATTCGCTGAGAAGCTATTTTCCACGCAATGGGTCCAAGAGTCGCAGCAAAACGTGCAAGGCTCCTGCCATATGCATATTCTGCATGAAGCCCTACCTGATGATACGGGGAAAAGATTTAGTCAAGAAGGTTAAGCAATCATAAAAGAGACTGAACCTAGCATACTGCGACTTTGGACATAATGATCTATCACTTACAGCAACAAACTGCTTGATTTCAGTCTCAAATGTTGTGAATATGGACTCCGATCTAGCGGCCGGCTGATCAGAATTGCCATAAGTCGCACGCCGTTCTTCCTCAACAACCGACACTTTCCTCCCACACTTACCAAAGACACCCTTTCCTAGAGAAGGATAGTATGGAGGGGAGAAAAAACAAATTGTCTTTAGAAACAAGGAAAGATAAATTCTTCCTGGAGAGAGGCGCAAGACAAGATCATTTACTGTTAGAATCAACAACAAAGAATTAATCATACCGGATGATAAGTCTTCTGCTTTCTCCAGATTGTCTACTAAGGATGTGTTTCCCTCGAAAAGCACATCCATGCAGTTGTGCTTTTCACCGGTTTGAGTTGGAACAGGTTCGTTTTGGGAAGCTCCTCCGGTAGCAAGGTTCGCACCAGAAGAGAAATCAGAACCAACGAGATCTAGGAGACCATTTCGACCGAAAGGCTGTCTCACTTGCTTCTTCCCAGAGCTGCCAGGTTTTACCTTTTCATCTGTTTTAAGCTCTTTTTCAGCACGTTTAATCTTAATCCTTGCCTTCTCAAACTTCCTCTTCCCCATTTCCTGAATAGTCCTCGCCTGGTACAAGTAATTTATATAAAGCTTTAGGAACTTCATCTCGTCTTGCAGAAAGTAGAAACTAATTTGCAAAGAAAGAAGATTGGTGTGAGAAAATGAAAACATCATTTACCTGTTTGTAGTACACCGTGTCTGAGGTATTGTATTGCATCGCGTTTGAGCAAATCAATAAGACATCGCTCTGCAGTCAGGAAATACAATTGCAAAACCAGCTTAGCAAAGGAAGTCAAGCAATGTTACAAAGGATCCTAGCTAAAACACTAGAGCAACGTTATCACAGCCCCATTATTCTCAGAGAAGCATATCCGGAAAAGCTACAGAATCAGTTCATCATGTAAAAAGCTTTCCACCATAAGTCTTGCAAACTTGGGGACTAAAATTCATCACCCACCTCAAGCTCTTCCACTGTAGAATATGATCCATTTGCAAGCTTCTTCCTTACTGTGGAAAAATCCATGGGATTCTCTATTATATCATGATAATCAGGAAGCTGCAAAATAAAAACCCAAGAGAAGACACCTTAGCAACTCCAATTGCCGGACAAACTTTGCCACTAACTACAGTCTACAGGGAAAAACCATTACCTCTTCAGGATCAACCGGTTCTGCATACACACCATAGATATCTTTCCTGTTTGGAAAAAATAATAATAATCAAGTAAGATAAACTTACACAACATGGTCAAGCAATCTCAGCACACAAGTGATTAAAAAAAAAGGACTCAAAGTAGTGTTACTTCTGAAGTTTGTCAAGGATCAACTCCATGGCCTTCTTATCAAGAATTGGTGTTGTTTCCGAAGAAGGACCACACTGAGTCCCTAATCAAGAAAGAAGGAAAAAAATCAGTATTCGATCAAAAACTCAATCGATACAAAGTAAGACAAGAGTAATGCATACCAGACGCAGAAGCGCTCCTCTTCCTTTCCTGACGAAAACAAAAACAAACACACATGAGACGAAACAAACATATCAGAAACTTCAAAATCAAAGACAATGTGGATAACAAAGAATGATTGACAGAGAAAGCAAAAGATAAGATGTAGAGAGAGAGAGAGAGAGAAAGGTGGAAGCGTGTGACCAGATTCTGTGGGAAGAAGAGAGAGAGAGAGAGAGAGAGTGAGAGACAAGGAGTGAGACAGCAGCTTAAGTTAGTTTTTTTTTAGTGTGTGTGTGACAGTTGACCCGACAGTTTAATTATCTCCCATTCCAAGCAAAACTAAACTTATATATACTCACTCACACCAGACGGTTTCTAGGGTTTCCGTACACTACCTTATCATCATCGTCTTCCTCAGACTCTGCGTGTTCTTCCTCTTCCTCTTCTTCTTCTTCTTCTTCCACATCGTAATCCTTCTCATCTTCTTTAATTCTCCTCTTCTTCGCTTGCCTCTTCTCACTCGCGTCTTCCCCATCATCGTCCTCCTCCTCATACTCCGGCGCGTGTCTCGTACGCGCCGCAGCA
>ASZH01045191.1:0-13055 GCA_000411075.1 Sisymbrium irio | reverse complement strand
TGCGGTTTCGGTTAACCGAACCGAACCGAATCGGTTTGGGCCGATTATCGGTTTTTTTTGTTATCTCAAAACATTACCAAAATTAACCGACATAAATTTCGGTTCGGTTCGGTTTGGTTATCGGTTAATTTCGGTTTTGAGTTTATAAACCGAAACTACCAGAAAAGTTTTTTTAAAAAATTGGTTTGGTTCGTATATTTCGGTTAAAATTAATTATTTCGGTTCGGTTATCTCGGTTAAAATCAGTTATTTCGGTTAGAATCGGTTCGATTCGGTTTGGTTATTTCGGTTTATTGGTTAAAATTGGTTAAAAACCAGTTTAATTCGGTATAATTTATAAAAAATAGTAAACCAAAATCGATCGGTTTATCCAGAACCAAACCAAAATTTTCAACTAACCGAATCAAAAAAAAGTTTACCGATCGATTATTAACCCCGAACCGAAAAAACACCGGTTCGATCCGGTTCAGTATTTTCGGTTCGGTTAAAATCCGCAGGCAAAACTGTAAGGTTTTTAGCAAATTATTAAGCTTTAGTAGACAAATCACAAATCTCTTCCTTTGGTCCTATACACCTATTCTAAAAGTTGAACATAATCATATAGAAACAGCATGGTATGGATTAACTCATGAGTTATGTCATGAGTTTCCGATTAAGTCATGAGTTTCTGGAAAACTTGGCTTGGCCGAGTGGTTAAATTGTTGATATACAGTGAGTTTTTTTTGTACGAGTTGCCCTGTCCCTAATGAGAGAATTTGGGCCAAGCAAGTCATTCTCATTCTCTCACTCTTAAAGAACACCAGAGCCTATACTCGGAGTCAGTGGAAAACCGTCTTTGTCACCTTCGCCATTTCTCTCTACAGAAGTTCAACCAAATCTAGATGAGCATGTCTTCTATCTACGCAAATGGCTGCACGTCCTGTCACAATAGGTTCTCTTACTATAACTGCATCAAATTATGTTTCCATACAATTAAATCTCTCTTTCGTGCTTCGGTTCTAAAGCTGTAAAGAACACACACTTGCGAGTCAAAAGGGTAGGTCAAGATGCGAGAGCATCAACATGTTCCATCCAACCTCGTTTATAAATACAAAAAATATTCAGTCATGTTATTAGTGGTTGAATATTGTGTATAAATAAATCTTGGTAAAGATATGTCAACCGCGACTACAACTATGACTATCTATCATCAATAAAAGATGCTCGGTAGTAAAGTAAAATACACCCGCTCCTAAGTATATTATACCATACTAGTCGTATTATACCGTATACAACCGCGCGAGCCTACGTGCAGCCTAAAACTTTTATCTGCTACACCACTCAGTACTTTAGTCACCACCAATCAGATCAAAGAGTGAGGCTCAATTGATTTTAGTGAATTATATATATATATTTTAACTAGGGGAGTAATTGACATGCACCCAAACACTCCCAAACTCAAAACCGTCAAAAATCGACTATTCATCTCTACACCCTTCAATTTTGTTTATTCTCTCCATTTCCGCAACAGGTTTTTCAACTTGTCTCTTACTCATTGGACATCGTCTTCTGCCTCCGATTTGGCAGTTCCGTACTGTTTTTCCATGGCCGCTTCTTACCGAAGCCCTGACTACTCTCCTTCCACTGGTAAACCCAACGTGGATTCTCCTTAAAGATGCAAACTTTTTATGTTATTCTCGTTGGTGTTGAAATGGGTTTTCTGTTTCGTCACTTTCACGAAGAGATTTTGCCATCCCGTTATCGAATTTTCGCCTTTCTGAGAAAACACTTTGGTTGTAATTAGTAAAGCCTCGCCCTTTTGGCATGTGCGTTGATTTTGTGTTGCATCACTCGTAAATGTATTAGCTTTTTTACTTGGTGGTGAGATTGTGTCTATCTGCTCCTTTTTATCTTTGACGGTTTCTTTGGATGTTTAGGCTCAGTGAAGGCCTTAAACACGCTGGAGATGGATATGGTAGAGAGGCTATCAACTGACAAGAGTGTTCTCCAAGATCAGGTATTTTGATTTTTCATTATGGCGTTGCTCGTCTTATGTTTATGTTAGCTAGCCTAGCTCCAATATGACACTGTGCCAAGCTTTTACAGGACACGAATAGCTTTCGCCCTGTGTGTGGTACTAGTACTACTGGTAATGCTTTTTCTGCAAGTTCCTGCGGTTTTAACGCAGAATCATTTCACATTGGAGGTTAGGTCTCTGTGATACTTTTTACCAGTTCCCTTAACATTTAAATGTAATTTAGTGGCTACAACCAATCTTCTGCTTCTTGTGAACTTAGATCATATTGTGTCACCAGAGAACTGCTTACTTTTCCTTACACTGAAGTCCACCTACTAATGCGAGCTATTATTTAAGTTTTCACAATGAAACATTGCCACATGCCCCTGAAGAAACCGCTCGTTTATTTCCTGCTTCCCCATGTTTGTCTTGTGACCATAATTGTAGATATAGTGCTTCTTAGCTGTTATTGTAGTAGCATTTGAATTTTCCTTGTTGCTCATTAATGTCGTCGTTTTTCTCAAGGCTATGAAAATGCAGCTGATACTCCAAGATCGTACCGTTCACATACGGATATTCTAAGCTTTGAAGAAGTTTCTCCCGTGCGTTTATCATCTAACATACCCCTTCTACTCTACGTGCTTTTGATTTCTCATGTTCTTGATGGGTTCATTTCTTTTTCTTTTTCTTCTTCACTTGATGTAGGGCATGAGATATGACATGTTTCACCATGGTAATTGTGTACCATCAAATCTTCAGAGGCCATCTAATTCTACTAGATATCAATCGGTGCCACAGCATTATGGTGACCTCTATGCTGATGATTCAAGACATTTCGTTCCTTTTGACCCATCAAATCAACAGTATCCAGTCCCAGAAAATATTCTTCTTTCTCCAGAGTTTCACATGTTTCAGGCGAGCTCCAGACATTTTGATAGGCATGCAAATGTCAGGAGCAATAGTGAGGCTGATTATATGATTCGCTCTACGGAAAGTTTTGGCATAAGAAATAATATATTTGGAGAACCAAGGGGTCCGAATCTCAACCCCTTCAGTGGAGAAAAAATGTTTCTTCCAATGCCATCGACCAGAAGAAGCATGAAGCACCCTGGTTCAGGAAACTTATCTGCAAATGATTTCGATATGGTTAGTTTCTGTAATCACTATCTCGACAACTCATAGCATTTTCCGTACATAGCTCTAGTAATTCAGCTTTCTTGAAACCTGAACACCTTTAAACCTTTTTGTTGTTCCCATCTGTCTGGCTCTTGCCTATGTCCGAGCTCTCTTAAAGGACTAAACTTACTTCTATTTGATCTAATTATTGATACAGGGTCCACCACATCGAGTTTTGCATGATCCTTTTGAATCTGCCGCAAGCTTAAGTTACAGAGAGCAAGCCTACAACCAATGCAAAATAGGCTCTTTCTCTGCTTCTTCTTCTCCTAGCCCAACTTGGGAGCTTGATTATAACTTGCCACCACTTGATGAAACTATAAGTGGAAGCTGCACCGACTTGTGCCGTTGCCCTGCCATGGTTGATTTGCTTACCGAGAGAAACAAAGGGCCTAGGGCTTCGAGGCGAAACGGTAAAAGTAAAATGATCACTTATGATCACGTTGATCGTTTTTGTCAACAAGATCCGCTCTCCCAGTTCAAGGACGCAAAGTTCTTCGTTATTAAGTCATATAGCGAGGATAATGTCCACAAAAGCATAAAGTATTGCGTTTGGGCAAGCACTAAAAACGGAAACAAAAAGTTGGATGCTGCCTATCGTCAAGCAAAGAATAAAGAAATGGCATGCCCAGTCTTTCTTTTGTTTTCGGTAAATTGCCTTTTTTCGTCATTACAAATCAAAAGTTGCTTGAAAGCTGTGCATTGCGACTGTGAGAATTTCCTTGCAAGATATTTACACTTATGTATTCAGCTTCGATACCGCCTTTTCATGAAACTGCAATGTCAGGCCATTATCTTTCTAGACAGACTGGCACTACCGCAATATATTTAATTCATAACTGAAGAAAAGCTAAAAAAAAATAATTTCAGGTGAATGCCAGTGCCCAGTTTTGTGGAGTAGCCGAGATGGTTGGACCGGTTGATTTTGACACAAGTGTGGAATACTGGCAACAGGATAGATGGTCAGGACACTTCCCGGTCAAATGGCTGATTGTTAAAGATGTTCCAAACAGTCTCTTTCGTCACATCATAATTGAAGACAATGACAATAAGCCTGTCACTAACAGTAGAGACACACAAGAGGTAAACTAAACTCTTATTGTCTTGTACATTCTTTTCTCGAGTGTCCATTTTATAGATGTATATATTTGAGCATTGTGAGTTGTATTTTCATTCTCAATTGATGCCTCTATTGCATCTTGTACAAATTTGGGCAATGTGAGTTGTTTTTGCTGTCACTGCACCAAGAATTGATGCTTCTGTTGAACCTTGTATCATCTCATTTTCTCATCTACGGTGGCAAAATTTGTGGGTTGTCGAGGAAACATATCCTACATCTAACCATTAACATAATTATCAACTTATAAGTTTTACTTTGAGCACATTTGGTAGACATTCAAAGTATAAGATGTGAAACTGCATATTTGTGTTTTATATATACAGGTGGGAGTGGAACAAGGTATAGAGATGTTAAATATATTCAGTAGCTGTGGAATGCGTTCTTCGATCCTCGATGACTTTAGCTTCTACGAAGAGCGACAGAGATCTATTCAAGACAGAAAAGCCAGACAGCGTGCGGCTCTTGAAAATCTCATACCCTCTCCAACCTCTGTTCCAACACATCCTGCAAGTTCTCTCCACGATAACTATGTAAGGGAAATGTCCAATAGATTTGCAGAGGCTTTGGCCTTGCAACACAAACTCAGTTAAGTTGGAAAAAAAAACCCTCTCTTCTCTTTTGGAAGGGGGTTTGTGGTTTTATACTCTTGATTTTGTACTACTGACCACATACTTAAGGAGCTTAGGTTGTATGATAAATTCAAGGTTCTAAAAAGTCGACGCCTATACAATCTTGAGAAAAGCTTCTATTTTGACCAAATCGATTAGTTAAAAACTCAAAAATGTTGCTAGATAGTAGATAGGATGTGAAAGCTCAAATTAATAGAACCTAACGATAACTTTTGAACGTTGGATATTTTTTAGTTATGTGAGGAAAGAGATCCGATCAAGTGGGAAAGTTCACTCGTTACAACAAATGGTCCGAACCAAGAAACACACTCGAAAAGATAGTCTTGAAATATTGAAACAAAAACAACACATAATAAACAAAGAAAGAAAGATTACATCCCTAATGTCACGTCCCACGTGCCTACCGTCTAGGCCAAAATTAACCCATCCAAGGCAAGATTGAGACGAAGGAGACGGTCATCAAAGCGACGGCTAGAGCCACGACGGTTTGACCATCTCTTATGGAAGATGATCCCGCTTTATCCGCAGACATCGTTGGAGTTGCCGGAGACTTCCCTGCAGGCGCCTCCGGTGTTGTTGATGTGGCATTGTTTGAGAACACGGCTGCGTCTGGTGAGCTCGGCGAAATCCCAAGAAGCTCTGTTCATTTATGCACATTTAAACGTTAGCGTCACTCAACAATGTCACAATTGACCAAAAGATGATTTTATTACAAGAAGTATCTTGAAAATTCAACTTCAAATTTTAGCATCTTCATTTACCAACACATGGCATTATTAAAGAAGGGACCAGCAAAAAATTTTCTTTAAATGCAAGGACTATTACATAGGAGTATAAATTGGCTCTACTTTGGGGAAAAAAGTAGGTTAGAGTGCACATTAATGTGGTACAGAATTAAATGCCATTATCTGTAAATATAGTTACAAGTTGCAACCCGAGGCACCTGTCGCATTAAAGTATCTATAACTAAATTGGTTACTGGTTGGTTTCCCAGTCTCTTAGCATATGAAAACATTTTTTTTTTACATAGATATGAATAAGAAGACAACGGATTAAATCATTAGTTAAGTTGTAAAAGAAAAGAAGCCATTCACCTTGGAAAATTATAACTTATAAAACTCATGAATTCTAGTTTTGTGACATGCATGGCGCTCCATTTAGATAGAAGCTTGAAAATGACTTCATTATTAATTAAAAATAATTATAACGTAATAATTTCAGTAATATGTTTTGAACTTTCCCAAATGTGCAATGGTGAGAAATTGAATCTCAAGATGCAATCGGATTTAAATCTGACCAGAACTACGTATAAATCAACAACTTACATTCTGCCGGTTCGAATATATAACGATAACACAACAACTACACTAGTGTAAATCACTGAACTACTTGCCTTGGTCATCACTATTAATTCTTCATGCTTTCTTTTTGTCCGCATTTTACTGTTCAAAAGCTAAGATATATAGTATGATTATTCTAAATAGCCTCAATATCTAATTAATTTAGGCGTCGTTAATTAACATGCAGACATAATCAGATCGAGATTAAAGAAAAAACAGGAGAAGAACTAAAAAATTAAAAGCAAAGGTAAGGAAAATAGCCAAATTAACGAGAAACGTACTTGGACAGTTGGAGATGCTAGCGTTGTGGAGCTGACAAGAAGTTGGAAGTTGAATGAGTTTAGCTTCTTGAATACCATAATCCTTCAAAGCTTGTCCCCCTGTCTTCGCTTGTTGGATCACGAAGCACAAACACTTTGGATCGTTCTCTTTTATATCTTCTATAGCGTCACAACACTTCTTCGACGGACTTGGTGCCTTCCCGGTAGCGAAATCCAAACACAAAGTCACCTTTTGAAGATCTGGGGCACATTGCTGAGCCAAAGCTCCTCCGGCCGCCGGAGCCGCCGGTGTTTCCGCGGAGATGCAGGCAACGACCGTCATGGTGACTAGGAAGAGGTAGAAATGAAGACCCTTCATTATCAGATTCTTTCTTTTGTATATTTTCTGGTTTTGCTTTCTTTTCAGCTGTGGATTTTGTTTGTATTTAAAAGCAAAAATGACTTTGAGCTGTGTGTTGTGTATTAAATGCCACTACGGTATATGACTATGTGTAGTTGGGAGCTTAGATCGACACCTATTCATATTAACATTAACAACGCTGATATAGTTGTTGACTTCTTGACGTTTCTTTTGTTTGCGTGTATTGTTATTGACGCCAGAGTGAATTAACACATCTACCCAAATCATAACTAATTGGGATGTGATTTCGCGTATATGTAAAATAGGATGCCATGATATGAAATAGTAAATTAACTTGGTTATATGTTAATTTCATGTTATTTGCTTATAACCTTGCTAACTAGATGGTCGCAACTCGCATGCCAAAATGGATAAGCCAAGTCTGAACGGTCTTGTTTGCTTCTAGTGTATTTACATCCTAAATTCCGGTGGCTGACGATATCAGAGAAATGTATTATTTTATGACACTTCATTTAGCTTGATTTAACCTATTAGGCGTGTAAAAATGTAAAATGAATCGTATATGACCTAAAAGGTACCAATAACCAAACACCTTTATCCAGAAAAAGCATGCAAAACCATTGAAATATTTTTGGATAAGAAATGTGTTTACCATCTTTTTTAGCAATCTTCTCATATTGTTTTCAATTTTGAACCGAGCTCCATTATTCGCTTTGTCTTCGTTCTTTTGTACCAATTGGTTCTAAGATGGGCCTGGAGCTATATCTTTGATGTACTCTTTCGACATATATGGTACATGTGTACGTAGCTATATAGTACCGACGCCATTCCTATAGTGTAAGAAAATTTTAACATCAGTATATATCTTAATTTGCTTGGAGACATCCAGATACTTTATAATTATCTATAACTATCAAACACACTTTCTCACAGTATCTGTCTGACAAACTACGATTGAAAAATTCTTGAACTCAACTTTCTGAAATAAATTATTTTCTGAAGACTATATTCGATAAAATAAAGGATAAAAGAAGGTTTTCATTTCTTATTTTATCATGAAAGAATTTTTTTTTTTTTGGATTCTGTAGATTGATACTATACTAGTTCTATGTATATGCAACAATTTTGTTTCTATCTGTACTAAAATATTGTTTTCAAAACAAATGTATATATGATCTTAAATGGGAACACGATATATAAGTGTAAAACAAAACAAAAGAAAAAGAGTCAACGTCAGGGTTGAGTGCGACGGAAAGTGGTAAATGCGTCCAGACGAGAGTAGTTGCTTCGACGCGGTTAGGATTGACTGATTTATATCGTCCACGTATGAACAAAGGACGATGTCTTAATTTCTCGAATTTTTGTCGCTTTTCATTCATACGATTTTTATAAAAACTTGCTGATTTTTATTTCCTTGCTTCGGTTTGGGTTATACAGAAATATCTTGAACTATAGAATTCGTTTTAAAACAATATGAATATATTCATTGCGTCAATTAACTACGTGCATGTGATTCTTTATGTTGGGTCCTTTCTCAGACAAATTAACTCTCGTATTGAGACGCTAGATCTGTAAAATTACTTAATTGAAGATCAAAATACTCCTAAAATAAGTAGTTATTCACAAGCGTTGTCCCAAAAACATGTTTTTTTCATAATTATTACTATGCTATTTCAAATTTTCAAACATTGAACAACAAAATTGATCAAGTTTTAGGTTTTTCGCAAGGTTTAGCTCACACTCTCACGAATATCAATAATAATATTCTAAGGATTCAGTACATTGATGATGTTAATTTTTAAGACATTGTAAAAGTTACATATAAAATACAAATAATAAATCCAAAGTATCTAACAGATCAAATATTGTTCGGAAATATCACGGAATATTACTCTATCGAGTCGGACATGTTTTCTCTATAGTAGCAACATTGTTATTAGAAAAGTTAACATCTGTTTCTATTTCAGTGGTACCTCAAAATCAAAAATATAAGTTTCAGTAATCTCTTTTAGTAGCCACCGAGTACGTACCGACGCAAAGACTCTTCAGCTTAGAGTTTTTGGAAAAATCGAGAAAGAAAAAAATTTAAAAAGGAAAATGAAAGTTCGTCATGATTAATGCTGCTGAATATGACGACCATATTGCTATATTCTGATGAATAAATCTTTGGCTTCAAGATCACTGAATCAACATCACCTAAACAACATTGATTTCTTATTTAGTATACATTGTCATATATATTGGCTCCATTGTTTGGAGCGGAAGGTTTTCACAAAGAAATGCCAACCGTCCAAGAGACTGACAAATCGTTGGTTTATGATTTTTGTAGCCTATTCAACCACGACGTTCTCGTAGCTTTTATATTTCTTGAAAATTAGTAAAGCATATGACAGAAGCCCATAATCACAACATTATGAGATAATATAGGCCCACGTAATAGGTCTTTAACACACACAGTCACACACATTTAACAGTTTAACACATGCATATATGTGTTTATGTGTGTGTGCGCGTGTGTGTGTCTGCGCAGGTGTATACATCGGATTCCACAGAACATGCAAACTAATTCGAACAAAGTCTTCAACCTCATTGTCCGACGACACTACAGAACATGTACTAAACATGGTCCACAAAAATTAATTAGTAGGGTTTACAACAATAATGAAGACTCATCAATATATCCCCAATGCATCACCACACCAGCTAATGAAAGTTACGGTTTTCGTAAGGATTTGCTACGATTTGTGGTGGACAACAAAACTAAGACCATGATCTTTTCTTTAGTACTGCGTTTAACATGGAATTCACGAAGAATTAGGAATTTAACAACAAATAAGGCTTTCCGTTTTCATAGTTCGCAAATTTTATGACCACACAAATCTTTTCGGTGTTGAAGTTCCTCCAAATTTCCCCCCTAAACATCTAGCTAAGACAGGCCTTGTCCTAAAATCCTAATAAGTGTACGCTTTCATTACGCTTCCTTGTAAGCATAAACAGAAGGTTTTGTCTCAGACTCGATTACTTTTGATATGTTCGTTTTATTTCTGTAAATTTAGTTAGCTCAATCCCGAAAAAAAATGCGGATATCTTGTATCTGAGATTTGTCCCCTAAACATTTGTTAATCCGAATCTTATACGGTTTTGTGCTTTCTCTTTGAACAATCAAATCAAATCACAAATCGTATCAAGAGTAATAATATTTTGATCCCATGCATCATCCATCATCACAGAAACTATAGCTTTGTATATAACATTTTCACGTACATACTTGCGAATCTCTTTATGTTATTATTGATTAGATTTGGTCCGGTTTAGGACATTCAAATCAAGATCCGGTACTGTAAGTGAAACATGGTTAGCAGCATAAACACGGTTTAGTGTTCTGTCTTATCTCTCTGGCACTGTTGGTAATTTGGTGTGTTCTTCCCTGTCGCTGTCGGCTACAGCAGAGACTTCGGTAATCTCCTCTGAGCTTGGCCATCACGTTTGTATTCCTGAAACTTCCTCGCGAGACGTATCTTAACCTCACCTGAGAAAGTTTTACTCGTAAAAGACTGGTCTCGTCTACTTTTCTCCACTTTACTTCAGCTAGTGAACACTAGTGTTCGCTAAAATTACCAACCAGCAGCGCACATGAAATATATCATTCAGAAATACTGTAATATCAATGGATCAAAAGCAGCCGCGTGTTGCATTCGTACTTCGTACCACAATTAGTTTCAAACCAATCACATTAAATCCATCCATAACGTTACTATATCAAACCATGACATACTTTATATTGTGCCATAGTAGGGTTCATTTTCTTCTATCAATTACTACCAGATATAAGCAAATCCTTTAACATGAAAACTTTAAACCACGGTACAAAATGAGTGGCTCCACAATGATTATGTGTACAACACATTGAAATGATCACCAACCTATTATGCTTGCGCCCATAGCCATAGGCTTCCCCATTAATATGATTCTCGGATGGCTTTAACTATGAGTTGTCAAAACAGTTAGAAAGATCGCTTTTTAGGTGAGATTAGAGTTCTTATTAACACTGCACATTAAATAAGCGAGGGAGATGGCTTTTTCGTAGAATTTCCATTTTACCCTTTTTCTTCGCTTTCCCCGCAAGAAACCCACAACCTTATATCCCTCACTGCTCATCTATTCACTCTCCAGTAGTGCTACTCTGTTCTCAGTGACAATGGATAACGCAGAACCTTCCTCTAATGGAAACATCCACACTGAGACTGAACCAAAGAAGGAGGGGAAGAAAGAATCGGTTTCATTGATGGGTTTGTTTAGCGCAGCAGATAAAGTTGATTGCTTTCTGATGTTTCTAGGCGGTTTAGGTGCGTGTACTCTTGGCGCTACGCTTCCTCTCTTCTTTGTGTTCTTCGGAGAAATGCTAGATTCTCTTGGCAATCTTTCTACAGATCCTAAAGCCATGTCTTCCCGCGTTTCCCAGGTTTCTTCAGAACCCGCCATCTATGAAAACATTTATGTTCTCGCTCTCTCTCTTGCTTTATGGCCATAACTACATGAAATTCGGTGATTTGTATTTTTATAGAATGCTCTGAGCTTGGTCTACTTAGGATTGGTCACTTTTGTATCAGCCTGGATCGGTACGTTACTAGCTATATTGACTGATCCGTTTGCATAGTGTTATCAAGTTGTAGCTGTAGTTTTCATGTTTTAGTTGAAATGGTTTTTTGGCAGGAGTTTCTTGTTGGATGCAAACAGGAGAAAGACAAACAGCTAGATTGCGTATAAACTATCTCAAATCAATCTTAGCAAAAGACATTACTTTCTTCGATACAGAAGCTAGAGATTCAAACCTCATTTACCATATCTCAAGCGATGCTATATTGGTTCAAGATGCAATTGGTGATAAGGTACCTTTTCTAATATATGAATCAATATGAAAGGAAGAAAAAAACATTTGAATGATACATGTTTTGTTTTGTATCAGACAGGCCATGTATTGCGGTATCTATCTCAGTTCGTCGCCGGATTTGTAATCGGTTTTTTGTCGGTATGGCAACTTACGCTGCTCACGTTAGCAGTAGTTCCACTGATAGCAATTGCAGGAGGAGGGTATGCTATAATCATGTCTACAATCTCAGAGAAGAGTGAAGCTGCTTATGCTGATGCAGGAAAAGTCGCAGAAGAGGTTTGCTTATATACTAAGGCTGACATTGTGTTAAAAAACCTATTTCTGTGTTTACTTGCAACCTAAATCTCTTCTTATTTAACTAGTAACACTTGGATTGACCCTGGGAACATAATTGTATATGGATGTTCAGGTTATTTCACAGGTGAGAACAGTGTATGCATTTGTAGGAGAAGAGAAGGCTGTAAACTCTTACTCAAATTCTCTCAAGAAAGCTCTAAGACTCTGTAAAAGAAGTGGTCTTGCTAAAGGCTTAGGAGTTGGATTAACATATAGCCTCTTGTTTTGTGCTTGGGCTTTGCTTTTGTGGTACGCTAGTCTTCTTGTACGCCACGGCAAAACCAACGGCGCAAAAGCCTTCACAACGATCCTCAATGTCATCTTTAGCGGATTGTAAGTCCAAAAACGATAACTTTTGCCTGATAGGTATCAGAGTTGTAACACAAATCATTTTGTTTGCATTTCTAGCGCCTTAGGTCAAGCTGCGCCTAGCTTATCCGCGATTTCCAAAGGCAGGGCTGCTGCTTCAAATATATTCAGGATGATAGGGAACAACAATCTTGAAGGTTCTGAAAGTTTAGACCACGGAACAACTTTGCAAAATGTTGCTGGGAAGATTGAGTTTCATCAAGTGTCTTTCGCTTATCCTTCCAGACCAAACATGGTTTTTGAGAATCTGAGCTTCACTATACGTTCAGGCAAGACTTTTGCATTTGTCGGTCCAAGCGGTTCAGGGAAAAGCACAATTATATCAATGGTTCAACGTTTCTATGAACCCAAGTCCGGGGAGATTCTCTTGGACGGGAGTGACATCAAGAGCTTGAAGTTGAAATGGTTGAGGGAACAGATGGGTTTAGTGAGTCAAGAACCAGCATTATTCGCCACGACCATCGCTTCCAATATTCTTCTCGGTAAAGAAAATGCGAATATGGATCAGATCGTTGAGGCTGCTAAAGGTACTTGGACAGTTGGAGATGCTAGCGTT
>ASZH01045190.1:0-13039 GCA_000411075.1 Sisymbrium irio | reverse complement strand
GATTTCAGAAGAAAAACCTCCGGCGAAGGAGATTCTCTCTGAAATCGGAGCTAGAAGGTGGTAAGTTTCCGTGACGGCAGCGTCTGTGTTTGAGAGAAAATAAGTCTCTTTTAAAATTCATGATTGAATAACAGTGAAATTATCAATTTAAACCAAATCATCTCACATCACCTCAAATCATCGATTGAATACACCCCCTTAATCTATTTATGATAATAATATGAAGAATTGTCAACTAATTCATTTAATGTTTGTACCTTTACGTTTCTTTATATTGCGCCCCTTTATTTTTTTTATTTTTTTTTTATAAAAATGTAACTGTTATTTGAAAATACACAATATTTTATGAAATTCTCTATATATATAACATACATAAGTTGTTTTAGGAGATGTTAAAAACTGTTTTCTTATTTTTTTATCAAAAAAGAAGTTTTTTATGTTTTTTATTAAAAAATCTACAGTTCCATTACTATTCAATATTAAAGTTATGATGTTATTCTTATCTTTGTGAGAATATTTCAATTTAAATAAAATACTTAATATGCTAAATCGGTTAATGTTCTTAATATTTTTAATTAATAAAATTTTGACAATTTCCAACAATTAACTACAACAAAAATTTTTCATCCATTTTTCTAATTTGTTATTAAGATAATTTTGTATGTTAGTTTATATATGTATATATTAATGAACTGTTTATTTGTGTATAGATGATGAATTTCAAGACATATCCAATAATAGTGGTGTGTCCAAAAAAATTGAAAAATGTATATTCTTAATAAATTCTAAAGTCAGATTTTTTTAATAAGTTTTTTTTTCTGATCAAATGAATCTGATAATAATAAATCTAAAAGAAAAAAAATCCGACCATTCTAACAAAACGTTATTTGAAGACATATAATGGAATTAGGAACTTATTCCCACTAGCCATCTACAAATACTAGTTTCTCATCTATCTATAATAACAATCTGAATAATTGTCATTTAATTTATCTTATGGTTATGTCTTTAGGTTTTTTTATATTGCACCCCTTTATTTTAATTTTTCAAATAAAAATGTAACTGTTACTTGAAAATACACAACCTTTTATGAAATTATCTGTAGACCAACAAAAGTTGATTTTATCAAGTTCATCTAATACTAATTTTAGAAAATCTACAGTTCTATTACTATTCAATATTAAAGGTATGATGTTATTCTCATCTTTGTGATAATATTTAAATTTAAATAAAATACTTAAGATGCTAAATCGGTTAATGTTCTTAATGATGTTTAATCAATAAAAAATTTGAAATCAATGTATTCTTTAATATTAATTGATTTAACAAGTTTCAACAATTAACTACAACAAATAGTTTTCATCCATTTTTTCTGATTTGTTATTCAGCTAATTTTGTATGTTAGTTTATATATGTATATATTAATGAACTGTTTAATTTTGTTTAAATGATGATTTTCAAGACATATCCATTAATAGTAGTGTATCCAAAAAAAATGAAAAGTGTGTATTTTCTTGATAAATTCTAAAGTCGGATTTTTTTTAATAATTTTTGTTTTGTGATCAAATGAATCTGATAATAATAAATTTAAAGGAAAAAGAGATGGACCATTCTAAGAAAACATTATTTGAAGAAATATAATGAAATTAGGAACTTATTCCCAGCAACCATCTACAAATACCAGATTGTCATTATTTTTTTTAAAAAAAAAAATTAAATATATTTATTGAAATTATTTGAATTTAGTTTCTGAATTCTAACAATTATCAAGAATATGTTACCCCCTTCACTAACCAAAAAACAAAATCTTGAAAAATACGTTCATCTTTGGTTCTAGTTTTAATAATAAAGACCTTTATGAATTAATCTTTTTCTCAAATTATTCAATGCAATATTAAAATTTTGTGATAGAGAAAAATGGTCAACCACGTAAAAAATAAAAAACAATTTATTCATGTAATGTATGAGTTTAGTTATCAGAAAATACATAAATTGATACATTTAGAATGCAAATTTGTTTTCGATCTGTTGCAAACAAGACCGTGTTTTATTTCCTAACTATGTGAGAATTCGTGATACGCGAGTGATAATTTCATGATTTTTTTTCTTTTGTTATTTTAAAAAATATTATTTTGTTTGTAGTGTTTTTTGTTTCGTTTAAATTTTTTTTTTCTGTTATAGTTTCTAATAGATCTAATTTATTTAGTTTTTTATTGTTTTAATTTTAAATTTTTGAGACAATATACAAAGTGAAAGAATTTCCTTAATAAATTAATTATAAATTATATACATTTCTATGGGAACTGCTACTGACCGTTTAGCAGGAACCTCCTTATGACTGTTATATAAGCTAGTACACGTATGAACTTACTTTGTTTTAGTTTTTATATAATCTTTTTATGTTGTTATAATTTTTTTTAATCATATATTAATTTCTTTTGTTGTTCCAAATATAGTTCTGTTAATTTTTAAAGTTATTTTTAACTTTTTTTATTTTATCAATGTTTATAATTTTCTCCCTACATTTTCATTTAAAAAACTAAGGGTTTTTGATTGTATTAATTTTTTCGTAATCGGTGTTTTTTGGTATTTTAGATTTTTGGTTTTTTTTTTGATTTAGTAATTTTGAAATAAGTTAATTACATATATATATATTTTTTATTTTTTATTTATTTTTTATTTTTTTGGATGTTATTGCTTTCTTTGTTTTTTATATGATTTTTTCCCTCGTTTTTGTTCTCTCTTATTTTAAATGATTTTAGCTTTCCTTAAATTTTTGAATTTTATTATTCTGTTTTGTTATTGTTTGTAATGTTTTTGTATTTTTCTTTGTAATGGATATAGTCTTGTTTGGTATTTTTTTTGTTTGTTTTTTGGAAACTAAATAACAGAGAATCGATTGTTTTCATAATGAAAATACAGTGGCAATCTTATTGAGTTATTTCACTTGTTGCTAATCCTAGCGGTTACTAAAGATTCATGAGGATTAGGCTGTTCTGTTGTTCTTCTGATATTCTGCCCAGACTTCTCACATATGCTCCGTTGAAGTAAGCTTTCGTTTATTTGAACTTGGAATTCCTACAAGGAGTCTGTGATCATGAATGTGTTTGTGTTTGAATATATTGGTTGAAGCTACATACCTCTCTGCTTGTTTGATATTATTTCTCAGTTCCTACATTACAAGAACTAGGGATTTTTAACCCCGCGCATGCGCGCAGGGTTTGGTTGTTTTAAATTAAAAAAAAAATTGTATATTAACTATTTTAATATTTAGGTAATAGTTTATTATTAAAATTTTAATTTTTTATGAAGTATTTATCATTATTAATATGCATTTTCTTGTTTTTCTTGTTTTCTTTCTCTTTTGATATACTTTGATGTTTTTCTTTTAAAATTAATTTTTAATTTGCGGTTTATTTGTATTATTTGGTAATATTGTACAATGTCAGCATATAATTATTTTTTGCTGGTTTAGTAAGGGACAGTTGTCCTCTGACTTCTTTTGAAAAATTCATTGGCGTAGATGTCTTATAACATTTCTAACTGCCTTCCGCGAACACGCAGAGTTTATATTGATTATTTTTAGGTTTTAGTTATTATTTTTTTATATTATCTAATTTTAATATTTAAATATTAGTTATTTTAGTATTTTATTTTATTTATGGTCTATTTATATATATATAATAATATCATTTTTCCTCCTAATCTGTATCTTTCTCTATTATTTAAGCTTTAATGTTTTTCTATTACTATTATACTATCTATTTATATGTTTTATATGTTAGTTAGTTGCTTTTATTTATTATACTTATTTTTTATTTAAGAAATTTAATTTAATTTTGTACATCAATTTTCTATTTTTCTATTTAATCTCATCATATCATCCAACTATAATTTTACATCTTATTGATTTTGTGTGGAGTTTTTTGTTTTTATTTTTGTTTTGGTTCCTTTTTAAACTTTTCTTCTCCTCTCTTACTCATATTTGATCAAACATCTTTACCTTATATGTTTTTTTAATACGTTTTCATTTTACAGTTTTTAAAATTTATTTATTGTTCTATTTGGTACATTTTTAATTATATTTTCTCTTAAAAAATTTAGTTTTTCCTAGATTCGGAAATGCTTTTATTTGGTTTTAGTAATAATAACTATTTTAGTTTTTCAAGAACTCTTATACACTATATTTCTTTTCTTATAATAACTACTATTTTTCATGGAATTTACCTTTTATTTTAATTAAAAAACAAAAACAATACTGTGAATAGTTATTTGATTTAAAATTGCTTATTATATGATCATATATATAAACAATATGAGTTTGAAATGATATATAATTATTTTATTTTTATAGTCTATGAAATTTGTACTATATAACACAACAAAATATCTTTAAATTTTTTTGAAAACATATTTTGAAAATAATGGTGAACTCTTGCACAAAACACTTTAGCTTAATCTTACATCAAAATTTTCATTCTTTTTTTCTTATTCTCCTCTAGCTCCGTTTCTGGTTTTGTCGTGGTTCATGGTTTTGTAGCTTCCGTCTATCAGCTTTGAGTCTTCCGCTTCTTCTTTTTGCTCCTCCTCTAGCTCCAGTTTCGGACATTTTAAATTCAGGTTCAAGTGTATCATGATCATAACCATTTGGAGAACTATCTTCTTCTTCTTTTTGTGTCCTCCTCAAGTTGCAGGCCGTTGCAGGTTTCTACTATAGTAGACTTCTCTTCTGCACTTCTATGATCATTTTCCTCAGAAAACTCAATCGCCTTTGGAAGCAAATCAAAGTTTTTTAGCACTTATTGAGCTCACCCTTTCTCTTCCATGTGAACATGTTAAACAAATCCGTGAAAGTCTCAACCCATTCAAGAGTTAGCTTGGACTCTTAAAGGCCATGAGATTGGCTCCAAAACAATGTCACTGAAATCGACAGAATCATCTCCATTCCCCCCAATAAATATCCATTTCCATTGGCTCAGCCATGTCATCTAAATGATCTAACAGCTTCTGGTTCGTAATTTCTACTATCCATTCCTTGTACACTTGCTATCAACGTTCTCACCTGTTGCTTCTCTTGATAAACCCACGAAGAGACTTCAGAGAACGGTCTAAGTTACTCATCTACACAAACATACGTTGATCTTAGCATATCTCATCACAGTACTGCTCTAAGAGCCTAAAATGCGCACTTACCACTTGCTTGAGAACCAAACATAGAATTCGGGTTACACTTTTTTCCAGATCCTGAAGCAAAGAATGCAACTTTGGCGTTAATGGTGATAAGCAAATATATATATATAGAGAATACAAATAAGGTCAGACTAACATTGAGAACAAAAAAAGTTTCAACGTCACTTTAAAAAGTCTTAATCAGCACCACGTCGAGATAGCAAAGTACGCAATTGCTTTTCAAATATTGCTTTTACTTCAGCGTAAATATAATCATTAGGGACATCTTCTTTATGTTGCCAATTGATATGGCACTTCGAAAACTGTATGTATCTCATATAGGTTTTAATATTGCTAAGGAGAGGCTTAATTGGAACAAATCCCCCAGATTCTTAAAACCCCATAAACCCTAATCGCGGTCTGAAATTGGAAAGGAAGACAATTCACAGACTGATGAGGATAACGGATAGATAGATTTAGGATTTGAAATAAGATCAACATGAGAGTGAGCGACAGCAAGAAGTGTGGAAGCAGGCGTAGATGTGTACTTAGTCACTTCTGGGTCAAAAAGATAAATGCTACACAAAATTTCCATCATTGGCAAGAGATTCTGTAAAAAAAAGTATGCAAGTGTAGTACTATATGAATATAATGTATTTGAGATTAGAGCATGTTAACAGTTAACAGCTACATAATCACACAGTAATGCAATCCTAACAGCTACACATTCCACAACCTTAAATAGATCTGAGAGATGCATACATATCATAGACAGACTTGCGGTTTTTATTTTTTAATTGTAAGAAAGTAAATGTTACCTAACCACACCAGTGACCTTGTGGCCTTATGGGAGATGCATTTGTTGCATTGAAGTGCTTTGCCATACTTGCCAAGCTTTAAATTCGGATGCAACCAGCGCTAGCGCATGACACAAAGCTCCATCTATTCCTTTGTAGAACACCCACAACAATTCTTATGCTGACAAAATCAGCTTCCTCTGTTGGTTAGATATCATAATGTTGTTAGGATGGGCTAATGTATTAATCAAGACTTATACTTTTGAATATGTAAGGATTTTTGGTTATGGACATAGTACCTGTTCAGCAACTGATCTTGCGGCAGGTGGGAAACGAAGAACAATCGTCGTGTCATTACATCGCTTTTACTATAATAATAGTCAGAAAATAACCACTACGGATGATCTTAAATTTAAAAAATTACCTATTGATAGAGGAGGATAATAGTGACAGCCACAAATTCTTCTTTTTATTCACATTCCTCGAATCCCAGAATCGCAAGAAGTGGCGTATGACCTGTTGAGAAGAGGAAGATGCAAATCGTTAAAAGTGATCTAGAAAAAAGAACATCGATTTTGGCAGTTCAACTTTAGGAATGCCTACAACATCGAATCTGGCAATCTACAGAGTGATTAAAAAACAGAAATAAGAGTATTGACGAAGTATTGACCATGAAGATGATAAAGACGATGGAGGCTTTGATCGTTTCTCTTTGGGAGGTCTATAGTTATAGGGAGTGCGATTTAGAAACGGCTGAAAGAGCTTGTGGCGTAGTGGATTAAAGGAAATTGATGAGAGAAAGTGGGTTGTGAAGTAAAGAAGGTAATGATTCATCACAGTTACAGATATGGAAAATCAATAGATTTGGGTTTGGTGAAGATGAATCGTATAGGTTTTGTGCGTCGGTAGCAATGTCAGAGGGATTAAGAGAAATATAATGTTTGAGAAGTATAAGATCTATTTTGGGCCGTATGTTTATTTTAGATAGTGGTAAAGTTTTATTATTAATTGGGCCTCTAAGGAAAATAAAATCTTAAAAGAAATGAGGCGTTTGATATTTAGAAGAAAATGTACACGTGTCGAATATATAAAGAATTGACGTGGCCCTCTGTATGGAGAGATAACGTTGGACAATTATATAAAAGATACATTTGTTCGTAAATTCCCATGTATATGGATCAACCTTCCGGAATCCCTGTTTCGAAAAAAGGCGCACTAGAAATCAAAATAAATGAGCTAGAAGTCGTCCCATAAGGTAATCCCATGAAGTGGAAATCTAATCATTTCAACACAAAGCCGTACTGCCAACTATTAACAGATTCAATCAGCCGTAGAGAGGAAGTAACTTATTAGTATGAATCACATGCTCCAGAGCCATTTTCATTCAGAAGTCAACTAAAAATAGGAGGGTAGTCACAGTTAATTTAATCTGATCAGCAGATGGAGCACAAAATTTGCTGATTACATCTTCCTGTTATCAGTCTAACCTATTACCTAAACAAAAGTACAAACCAATGTGTATGAAATGAATCTTTGAAAAGTAAGAGAGTAAAAGGTAGGTACGTTATACCAGTATAATTTTATGGTAGAATCTATATGGAAAAAAGTAATAAAGATATCTGCAGGAAAATATAGCTTATTTAAGCGGAATCACCATCTTGCAGCACTATTAATATCCCTGCTCTAAATATTAGGCAGTTTAAGATTCACCAAACCTTGCATAGAGGAACAAATTTCATCCAGCTATAAGAGCAGATAACTATTTAACCTAGATGCAACTGCACATAGCAAATCTATGATTCTCATAACTGACATGTCAGATACAAGATTAAAGTCATACTAATAATAACACAGATATTGCAACACTAAACACATATATCACATTCGTCTTTCTCAATTCAAATTTATATTACATTTATATCGATCTTGATTCTTTTAAAAACTATTTAATCAACAATATTATATCAGTTTACTCTTGCATTTCTTTTAATTTTATGCTCCATATTACTCTACTTATTTTAAAACTTAAGTATTTATTCATCCACTTTTTCTTTGTCTCCAAACGATCTCAATTTCCAATCTATTCCTAATTATAAGTTTTATCAATTATTTATGGGATATTATTTGGAATAGATAAAAAAAAGAAAAAAAAATACTAGAATCCCAAATTAAGTTATTTAAAAAACTGTAAAAAAAACTAAAAACCACTGGAATTTGAAAAGAAAAAAAATAATAATAAAACAAACAAACAAGTACTACCGGAAAGAGTTATCCAACTAGCTGAGGCTGATGTTGCAGAATGGTTAGAGGCTTTGACTAATTCTATCTCAGATGATTCTAATCTTGGTAACACGTCTCACGCTACCGCAAAAAGTTCGAATCAGTTCACTCGTCAAAGGAAATGGATCAGACCAGATGTGGGTTATTTTAAGTGTAATGTAGATGCTGCTTTTGATGGGACTACTCATGAAACGAAGAGTGGATGGATTGTACGTGATTCAAATGGGGATCTAGTTCTGTGGGGTAATGCGTCTATTGGCTGGACTGAAACACCAGAAATGGCAGAGGCAAAGGCTTTGTTGGGGGCAATGCAGCATTGTTGGAGTATGGGTCACAGATCGGTTATTTTTGAAAGTGACTGTAAAATATTGGTTGATAATATTTGTGGTTTTACTTCGTCATTCTCTCTCAGGAAAATCAAAGAAGAAATCCTTTTATGGTCGGAAAGATTTGCACGTACTGCTTTCACATTCTCACGTCGTGAGTTTAACAAGCCAGCACATTTGTTAGCACATTGTTCACTGCTACCGGGGAATTTTAATTCATCATGTTCTTGGCCACCTGATAATCATATTTGCTGTTGTATAAGACAAGATTATGTCCTTTCATACGTTTGAGTAATAAAGTTCATTTTAGTCGGAAAAAAAAAATAAAAATAAAACAAACAAAATCATTAATAGAAGGGAAATTCTCTATTTTTTTCCTTCGATTACTACTCCTCCTCGATTCCCGTCGATTGCGTCTTCTCCTTCACTCCTCTTGACTTCTGTACTTCAGTCTCCATTGATTCTGTCTTCTTCAACGTCCAGTTTTTCTCAGTAATTAGTAACCCCACTTCACACCGGCGGTTCTTCATCTTGAATCTGGGTTAGTCAATTCTCCTCTTTAAATGTATTGTGTAGACAAATCGATTTCCTCTTTTTTATTTTGTGATGTTATGTTTGTGATGAGAATATGGATTAGTTTGTGATGTATGTTCGATTATAAACCTGAACACTAGATTTAGTTCATCAAAAGGTGATAGAATTTAGGTCTTTCGAATCCCAGTTCTTAGCTACTCAAGGAACATATTTTTCTTACAACATATGATCTTCGTAACTTAGTGTTTCAAGTTTGCGAAAATCAGTATGTTTCTTGGTGATAAACTCCTTTGTTTGACTATGAATCACAATGTTAAAGATTTCTTTTCCTTTTTGTTTCTTTTGTTAGTAAGAAAGAGAAACCACCAGATTTGGTGGAGAAAGAAAACAGATTGGTTTCGTTTCCGGGAGTAATTAGCAACGTCAGTGCTACTTGTCTCGATTAGCTATTGTTATGTTCATTTGGCCGGCTTTTGAAAGAAAAAAGCTTGCATCCGCTCCTTTGCTCCTTACTCGTTGGCAAAGTGCCGATTTTTTTTATTTTTTTTTTCGTGTGTGTGCATAATCTAGTATTGTTAATAATGATAATAGATATTTCAGGACTACGACAATGTCAATCTCTCAATAACAGGCTTTATGTTGCATACCAGTCTGTTGATCTCTGCAAGAAAAAATTATTCGGTGTGACTTTAACCAAAGTCGACTTTGATTATGTTCTTCTTTGGTTAACGTATGATTGTGCTTGGATGCAGGTTTGCATAAGATGATGTTATAGTCATGAGTAGAAACGTGAAACATCCCTTTATCGCTCTTTTGGATTCCAAAACTACGTTTAAGGAAGTCCGGCAAATCCATGCCAAGCTCTTGGTCGATGGGACACTCAACGATGAACATCTCGTGGGTCAGTTCGTAAAGGCAGTAGCTTTGAGTGATCAGAAATACTTAGACTATGCGAATCAGATCTTGGATAGGTCTGATAAACCTACATTGTTTGCTCTCAACACAATGATCAGAGCACATTGCAAGAGTCCTGTTCCAGAAAAAAGCTTTGATTTTTATAAACGAATACTCCGGTCGGGCAATGATCTTAAACCAGATAATTACACTGTCAACTTCTTGGTTAAAGCATGCACTGCGATGGGTATGTGTGAGACAGGGCTTCAAGTTCATGGTACGGCCATAAGACGTGGTTTTGTCAACGACCCGCATGTCCATAGCGGGTTGATTTCTTTGTATGCTGAGATAGGCTGTCCGGATTCTTGTCATAAGCTGTTTGATTCAGTTCCTTATCCAGATTTTGTGTGTCAGACAGCGATGGTCACGGCCTGTGCGAGATGCGGGGATGTCGGTTTCGCTAGGAAGTTGTTTGAGGAGATGCCAGATAAAGACCCGGTTGCTTGGAACGCTATGATCTCTGGCTATGCTCAGGTTGGAGAGTCAAGAGAAGCTCTAGACTTGTTTCATTTGATGCAGTTGGAAGGTGTAAAAGTCAATGCGGTTTCTATGATTTCGGTTTTATCAGCTTGCACTCAGTTAGGAGCTTTAGACCAAGGGAGATGGGCTCATGCGTATATAGAGAGAAACAAAATCAAAATCACTGTGAGGCTTGGTACTACGTTGGTGGACTTGTATGCAAAATGTGGTGACATGAACAAAGCTATGGAAGTTTTCTGGGGTTTGGAAGAGAAGAATGTGTATACATGGAGTAGCGCCCTGAATGGTTTTGCCATGAATGGGTTAGGGGAGAAATGTCTGGAGCTTTTCTCTCTTATGAAACAAAACGGTGTTACGCCAAACGCTGTCACATTCGTCTCTGTTCTCAGAGGTTGCGGTGTGATTGGTTTGGTAGATGAAGGACAGAGACATTTTGATTCGATGGTGAATGAATTTGGGATTGAGCCTCAGCTAGATCACTACGGCTGCTTAGTTGATTTGCATGCTCGTGCAGGCCACTTAGAAGATGCAGTTGGTATCATCCAGCGAATGCCTATGAAACCTCATGCTGCTGTTTGGAGTTCTTTGCTTCACGCATCTAGAATGTACAAGAACCTTGAACTTGGTGTGCTTGCATCTAAAAAAATGCTTGAGCTGGAGACCACAAATCACGGGGCTTATGTCCTGTTATCAAACATATATGCGGATTCAGACGATTGGGACAATGTTAGTCACGTTAGACAGTCGATGAAATCTAGAGGAGTTAGAAAGGAACCAGGGTGCAGTGTAATGGAGGTCAATGGAGAAGTCCATGAATTCTTTGTCGGAGATAAATCACACCCGAGATATACTGAAATTGAGGCATTCTGGAAGGAGATATCGAGAAGACTGAGACTTGCTGGGTATAAGGCGGACACGAGCCCTGTTATGTTCGACATAGATGAAGAAGAGAAAGAGGATGCGTTGTGCCTACATAGCGAAAAAGCTGCCATTGCGTTTGGTATAATGAGTTTGAAAGAAGATGTCCCTATTAGGGTCGTGAAGAACCTTCGAGTTTGTGGTGATTGTCATCAGGTATCTATGATGATCTCCAAGATTTTTGAAAGAGAGATAATTGTGAGAGACAGGAATAGGTTCCACCATTTCAAAGACGGTCATTGTTCTTGCAATGGCTTTTGGTGAATTTTGTTTTAGAATTATATCGTTTACAGGATATTAATTCATCGGAATGTTTTGTACTCTCCATAATTGGAACTAGATAGATTAAGGATACAAGAGATACATCTTAAAGTGTACGAAAAGGAAGATTTAAAGAAAGATATATCATTAACGCTAAGCTTATCGGTTTGTTGTAACATGCATAGCACACACATTCGAACATTTAATTTAGGAATGGTTGCTCGTCGTCGGCGAGGGGTTTAGGCGAACGGTCAATGAGGACATTCTCGTAGATGAATCCAGCGAGTCCACCACCGATCAACGGTCCAACCCAATATACCCAATGGTCAGTCCAGTTTCCGGAGACCAAAGCAGGTCCAAAGGATCTGGCCGGGTTCATGGAGGCTCCAGAGAAGGCGCCACCAGCAAGGATGTTGGCTCCAACAACGAATCCGGTAAGTAGTGGGCCTAGTCCATCAAGGGAGCCTTTCTTGGGATCCACAATTGTGGCATAGACAGTGAAGAGAAGTGAGAACGTTAAGATGATCTCCCATATGATCCCCTGAGTGTAACTCACTCCATTTGCCAACGTGTGAACCGGAGTTCCCTAATCACAAAGCGTAATCGTATAATGTCAACCTAGGTAATAAATCGAACATGTCGAAAATATAAATCAACTGAAAATTTTAACTTGTACGATTTCGATATAACATTATACCAAAAAGCTTATAGAATATATTAGTTTTAAAATATAAATTATTGAAAAATATGTCAACTGAAAGTTAACTTATGGAAAGAATAGAACCATGTGAAAATATAAATTATTGGATCATAATTGTATACCATTTCCCCATCCTAACGTGTGTTTTAGTAGTGTAAAGTATATTAATTAGGGACTAAGAGATTAAGGTATTATTAAATTAGACTGTATACCATTCCTCCGGTGAGGTAACTTAGGAGGAAGCAGGCTGCAGAGGAGGCCAACAACTGATCAATCCAATAGAGGAATGCGCGGAAGACGCTGATGTGGCCTCCGAAAAGTAAGCCAATGGTGACAGCGGGGTTAAGGTGGCCACCAGATATATGGCCAGCAGATATCATTACGGCCACCACAAGTGCATGCGCCACCGCGACCGCTAAAAGTCCCACTAATGTGTTTCCGACTAAACAATCTACATCATGCATAATAAACATCCAACATAAGTAGTGTTATAGGTTTGAAATGCAGCATGGTTTCTTAGATTTATTGGCATAGTTGGTTTCCTTGTACATGACCGGAAACAAAGAACATGAATACGATGTTAAAAAAAAAAAAAAAAATTGAATCTACCCGTGGTCATG
>ASZH01045189.1:0-13018 GCA_000411075.1 Sisymbrium irio | reverse complement strand
GCTTACAAACATAAAACTAAACAAACATAAAACTGAAAAAGCACAAAATTCTGGCCGAAACTTATCTTGAATTTGTGGAAAAAGCTAATACACATGTAAGAAATGTTTATAAATCATCAACCAAGAAATGAATCCACTAAGGCTAAAAACCAATAAAGCTAATAGAGAACTACGAACACATAAAGAATTACCACAACAATAACAAAAAATTAGCGACAAACAACAACAATAAATTATCAACATATACTTAAAATTGAAACTACAAACGCATATAAAGCATCTTCACCCAAACTATCAATAATAAATTTACAGTTAGCAGAAGAATTAAAGAAGAAAAGTTAGAGAGGCAAAATTGAAAAAGATACATACCTGCGACCAAATTCTCGAAGTCTCAGATGGAGGAGACGATGAGAGTTGACTGTTTAGATCTTCCAGTTTGTGTACTTGAGAGAGATTATATACAATTGAGAGAGATTATATACAGTTGAGAGATTCAGGGATTCTCCGTCCGTCGATTTCGTCAATGTGTTCAAAGGAAAGAAGATATATATCAGATATATACAATTACGCTTAACGGCAAATCATATATACTCGTATATTCGGATTTTTCGGTTCTTAATTCGGTTATCGGATTTAAACTGAACTGAACCAAAGTACATTGTATCACATCACAAGTCCCACATGGGTTTTTAAAAAGGAACCGATACCGAATGGGTTCAGTTATTTTGGATCGGTTCGGTTTTGGATCTCGGTTCTCGGTTCTCACGCCCAAGCCTAATCTTACCAATAATATTACACAATAAAATTATAACTTTATGTTTAAATTAATTCATAAGATTATCCGTGATAACCATGTTAGAGGATTTCTATTTGTAATAAGATGATTGCGATAGAGAGATTCGAGGAGATGGATCTGAAGCATCTAGAGATGTTGACTGCTCTGGTATTGTTGATGAAAATATAGGTGTACCATCCTTTTCTCTAGGCTTAACTCAGGAAGAAAGAGCTAAGGGACTATATATAATACCTGCTAAGTCCCTTAGCGAGAACCTAGTATTTGATGGAAATGCATTATTGAATGTAAAACGCCAGAGAAATATAGTATCTATTTCAGAACTACCAATCCCTTTGACAAATGACCTTACCCATTCAGATAATTTCAAATTATTCACCAAGCACTCCGAGCAGTTAAATAAACACTTGTAAGCCATTCCAGCTAATTTTATACTTATCCTAGCATTTAGTAATTATAAGTTAAAGATTTTATTAACTTAAAATAATATTAAACATTTTCAATACATTTCGAGTAGAAGGTGTCCTCATTTCTAGCAAAAATCTTTCACATGTGATGGAGAGAACCGCTTCCATTTCTGTGAACGTAAAGAATATATTATATAATTAGGAATAATTTCTAGCACAATTATATTTGCCGTGTATAACAAATTGTTGGTGCTGATGATCGATGTACTCATGCGGTTTACCAAAACTCTTTTCAAATCAAGATACCAGTTATCTGAGGGAAAACATGTGGAGTCCTTCGAAACCACATTTGTGTCATGTTTGGTAAAAAACTTCACTCGATTCATGAAGGATGTAAAGAAAGTTGGCTACAAGTTACCAAAAATGTTTGCCTTCTATTTCGATCAATCCAAGGAAGCCTCGTCGAAAGATATGTACTTCTACTTCTCTTTCAATCTTGATAAGAAACATTGGATATGTATATGTGTGGACTGTAAGGAAGGGGTACTCATCGTCTTGGATTGTAATACATCTTTTCGGTCGGACAAAATGATGGAGAAGGAGTTGAAACCGATTGCCCATATGTTTACATACCTATTGCAACAATGTGTCATTGGCCTAAAAAATGATTGGAACCATTGCAAATACAAAGACTCAAGGCAGTTATATACTCAGACTTGGCTGTAACTGCAATCCTTTTTATTCAGTCAAATGCTATTGGTGGTTTAGAGTTTTCCAGATGCATCACTCCAGATGTGCTTGGCATGGAGGCTCGGCGACTACCTGTTTTATTTTATGAAAAGATTTGGGTTAAACTGTAGTTTGATGAGTATTTTAGATATGTGGAAAATGTTGTTTAGAGTTTTATTATTTTGTCATGACTTGTGTGATGAGCTGTACTATGTATTTCGAAGTTTATTGACTTCATATGGATTTTATGTATTTCTCTTATCAAATTTGTGAACTTATTTTGGTGTTGGTTAATTTATGGTTCTTTATCTAACATTTTTGAACATTTAGGAACATAAAGTTTGTGTCATTGGTTAATGTGAATACAAGCATCCTAAACCATATACTAATTTATTGGATTTACAATATCATGAATATACCAAAGAGTTAGTTTGCCCTATAGGAATGCAAGTATTAATTAATCATTTATTGAATAACTTAATTCTTCTTTTGATCAACAATTTCCCAAGTGATATCTATAGTTTTACTGTATAAGAATAGAAAAGTTAGGAATTACGGAAGATTACGGAATCCAAAAACGAAATTTACAAAACAGCCCATTTAGTAACTTTACTAAATAAACAGTATACACATTTTTAATGACAGAAGATATAGTATCATCCCCAAATCGATTATAAAATCGAAACCCAATGCCAAACAACATATCCTTCAAAGTTTTAATACAATAAAGGTAAGGCTAAGATCTATTGAGGTTCAATATAATAAGCTTGATCTCATAAGTACAAATCGCAATTATCCAAGTAATTATTGTTTGATAATAAAGTTTTTTCAGGGATATATTACAAAATCGATTTCGTATGACGAGCATTGAATCTGGAGCTTCATCTAGGCCATGCATCGGTACATCAAGAGAAAAAATCGTGAGAGTACCGAAGATGTGTTGTGTGGGGAGATTGTTGTGTTATGAATGTCAAGGTCTGAAACAAATCCATATCGACATTACTTTTGTTGTGGTTATACTGCAGAACGAATGGTAAGATACTGTATTTTATATTACATAGTATAAATCATAATGATTTATGAATTTTTGATAATGGTAATGATGAATTTCTAGCTAAGCAATGATAATCATACTTATAAGTGGATGGACGAGGCAATGTTGGATGAGATAGATGCACTGAGATCTCGAATAGAAAATTTAGAACACCTAATTGCGACATAGCATAAAAAGGCAGAAATTGCTTGTCAACAGTTCCAAATGAAATTAGAGAATGAGATTTCTGAAGTAGTTGATGGAATGTGTGCTAAAGTTAATAAGAATATAAAGAAAATGATGATTATAGTTCTATTGTGGTATGTAATCATTGTTTTCTGCAACAAACTTGTTGATTAACTACGTCTTCATGGTTTGTAATTGTTGTTGTTGATTTCTCTTGAGATCTGATATATCTTATCATTTTTTTTGTTAAGTTTAATAAGAATATTGTGAACTTAGTCGATGTTGTAATCCAGTTTTATAACTACTTTTCCGTTAAATTAATGGTCATCATATTCACATTATGTATATCTAAAGTATATCATTAACACACGGTTAACTTTTGACATATCCGGTAAATACTTGTAGATTTTGATTGCTGATCGTTTATATAAACCTATAACATATCAAAGACTTGTTTTATACAATTATTAAGTATACAATTCATTTTTAGATTTATCTAATCCAATAAGTTCCAAATGTTCAATACTAATAATTCTAGTTCTCTTATTGTCAAAAGAAAGTGAAACCCTAAAGATCACTCTATATTCAATAGCATATGCCGGAACCCAAATGGAATAGTTGATTAGGGTGTCATATAAAATACTCGAATCAACGACATTCTTATTTGTATAATTATATAAAACAATCTGTAATTTTTTTATCTTGTAAATATTTGCATGAAAATTACTCATGAGTTTGGATTCCGTATTAGTTATATTTACAGTCTTATAACTGATCATATACTGTACGCGAGTTTGGATGGGTTCACGAATTCCATTTATAGCATATATTAAGGAATATGGTTTATTTTGTTACAAAACAGATGATTATATGCATAATTACGTATATACAATTATTTTTCCAAACAATAGCATCTTTTATTTATTCATTGTTTTTATTTTTGATATTCAATAGGTTCACTTTATCCTATTCTAATACGTTAGTGATATTTAGACATCGCAAACAATACAGTGGATGGCTAATGTTTACATTATCCAGTAATTTTTTTATATTCTTCATTGGTGATACATTCAGGTCAATAACCAACATAGTTCCAAAGCTGTTACAGTGGAGAAGGGTAAGTAACAATATAAAGTTATTACCATCCATATCAAGCCAATCATTGCATTATCATAATCCAAGTAAAAATGGTTTCGTATCAATGCGAAACCCTAAACACGTGCCAAATACAAATAGTAAACGCTGGAACCCAACTTTAATAAGAAAGGAATTTCATGTAAATCATAATCATCTTACATTAAATCGGTTAATAAGATTTATTTACGTAGTACTAATTTAATATATAATTTATTCTTATATATTTTACATGATCTGTATTTGTTATATGTAGTAGAACTACTTCTGATAACAGACAGAACATGCATATGCTTGGGTTCACAAATACTTTAAAGGGCATGTCGGGGTTCGTAGAGTTTAGTTTTGAAATATATATTAGTAAATGTGAACATGAGGATACAGATTTGGATAACAAGTGAATATAGTATGATACTTGAATATATATATAGAAGTGCATGTCTGATTGAATTGATTTTCAGGAGGATCAGAATAAATATTGTTATTTATAAACAAGGTTACACAATATGTTATACCTGCTACAAGCCTAGACTGGGATTTCATTATATAACAAATATTATACAAAAATTTACTTATTATCTTAGATTTATACCCCCATTCATGCATACACCTTTCAACTGTAACCGTTCTTTCTCATCATAATATGCCTCTTATATAGGTGTTTTACATGTTGCTCGATTGTATCCTTATGCCTTGCAATGACTGCATCCCGATCTTTTTTTCGTTGATTTCATCTAAAACCGTAATGAAAGTTTAAATTATGTTAGCAAATGAAAAAAGATAAATATATTAACAAAATCTTACCTTCACTTCCGTACTTGATTGGAAACGTCTCTTGAGAGGTCTGCCAGGTGGACGTCGGGTAGTTGGTGGGTATAAATTAAGCTTTGAAAATGCAGTGGTCAATTCGGAATCGATACCTTCCTCAGTTACCGGATAAATTTTCCCTGAATATGCTTGCTTTAGATTTCTTGCAGAATATTCTTCAGCTACAAGTTCATCAATACAGACATTTGCTCGAATGGCAACAGCAATAGCGTATGGCCAAGATATTCACAACTTCTAAAATTCGAAACAGCTACACAATTTGTCAGCCATATCCACTAAGAAAAACATTCCATCCTTAATTCTTATTTCATACTCGGACTCATTAATCTTATGAACATCTAAAATCCCAAATAATTCAAACTTGTCAGTTAATATCTCCATCACACTGTGTCAGTGTTTGAACATTGTCATTACAAATTTTCTACGGATTGAAAACCAATTCATTAGCTTACTCCAGACATACTCAATGAAAGGAATTATAGGAAACTCGCTTGCTTCTTTAAGAACGGAGTTCCAAGATTCGGCGATATTGCTTGTCATTATATTATATCGACAACCATGAAAATGAAGACGCGCCCAATGCTCAAATAAAATGCTCATCAAGTACTCAGCACATGCCTCATCAATGTCTCTTATTTGCCTGAAAGTCTCAAAGAAATCAATTAACTTAAAAACCCTTACTGCTTTCGATACCAAACAATCCAGATGACGGTTTCTGAAGTATGTCTGAATATTTCAGTTTAGATGGATAACACATGCATAATGACTTGCTTTTGGATATACCTACATATTAGAATATTATCAGTTTATATTATAGATCTCAGTTTTCATATAATAAAGTATAAATGTTTGAGTTCAATGTTTACCTTGGTCAGTTCATGGTAGATAGAGCCATATCTTAAGATCCTCTTCATCAGTCACGAAACCGGATAAATTTCCAGGATTTGTCATTCTTTCCGTCGACTATTGCGAATGCTAGTGGAAATATCTGATAATTCCCATCTTGCGCTGATGGTGTTAGCAAACAACCTGCATATTTGCCTTTCAAATGGGTACCATCAACAACAACTACTTTACTCATGTATACATATCCACTTATCGACGCTCCCATTGCACAAAACATATACTTGAAGCAATAGCCTACATTCTCGTCGTAAACAGTATGCAATTGGAAAATTGTACCCGGATTAGCTAATATCAATTTTCTAAGGTAGTTCGGTAGGTGTTGAAAGGATGATCCACAATTTCCCTTTGCAGATACAATTGCCAGCTCCCTAGATCGCCATGCCTTCCAATATGAGATTCTGACGCTATGATTCTCATGCATGATAGCCATTATATCACTTGGACGAGGTCCTCTGTTTGAGCCAGCAAAACGTTGCTTGACCATTTCTCCAATAATGTTACTGGAAGCATGCTTGTCATAAGAAGTCCTTTCGTCAACCGAACAAGAATGTGTAAGATTAATTTTCCGAATCTCAAAGAAGTCAGATCCCACGAGGCGAATAACATACACACGCCAACGACATTGGATCACTATCTTCCGGGCTCAGGTCGTTGACTTCAAAACTGGAACTTTGTTCTTATGGCATTATATGCCATAAAGAGTTTATCAATACTCCAATTTTTTTAAAATCATACCCAAGTGTAATTCAGTTTGAGTGTTGTTATTATCTAAAACAAAGCCATCATTTTCTAAGATTCTTTAGAAACTATACTTGCAAAATTAGGGAGATAAATAATAACCTAAAATATATATAAACATCAATTATATTTTACAATACGGTTAAATTTAAGACAATCCGGTAACCGATCAGATTAACCGTACACTTAAATGATGTACTATCCAAAAACAAGCATCATAGTACATCAAAGGTTAATTCAAAACATCCATATTTAACAAACGATAATTAAACATAATTTGGAGTTCATAACCCACCCTCCGAGTCACTTTCAGGACGAGGTATCATTTGCCCTTCTGTTAGCCAACGGAGTGCCCAAAGTTAACAATAATGATGGGGTGTGATTGCTGCCATTCATTGGAGCCTCAGAGGTTTCTTCTCCAACAAATGATAAAAAATTAATGAGAATTTACATTATATGGAGTCAAAGGTTTTAAAAAGATTTCAGAAAATGTAATTGAATTAGTATTACGTCGAAGGAATATACCAAAAGTAGGAGTAGGAGTGGCATTGGGTTCAACCGTAAGTGGAGGATTGAGACTGGTGGGAAAAAAATTTTCTCCATTATGTTCAGTAACAAGAGGAACATTTAGATTCAAGGATAAATCCATTTCATCTGAAGGACTTGGATTATCACCTCTACAGAAAGTAACAGCTGTGTTTCGAATGATAGCAAATGGTCTACCGGCAGATTCCGTAGATGAGTACATCAAGAGGCGAATCAATGGCAATCGAAAATTTGAAAAGATTTTGTCGAGCCATAGTGGAAATATTTTCACAGCAATATTTGCGATCACCAACAGCTAATGAAGTTGCCAGACTTCTTTATATTGGAGAAAAACGAGGTTTTCCAAGTATGTTAGGTAGTTTAGAATGCATGCACTGGAAATGAAAAATTGTCCTACCGCTTGGGCTGGACAATATGCAGGCCGTAGCGGATCACCAGGTATAATTCTTGAAGCTGTGACAGATTATGATCTTTGGATATGGTATGTATACTTCGGTATGCCGGGCTCTAATAATGATATCAATGTGTTATAGTCTTCCTACCTATTCTCAAATCTGGCACAAGATATTGTTCCTCAAGTTCAATATACCATTCAAGGAAAACAATAAAATATGGGTTATTATTTAACCGATGGTATATATCCAAAATGGTCCATTATAGTGCAAACTATACAAGAGCCAAGTGGTCTGAAGAAAATATATTTTGCTACGTAACAAGAAGCAAGCATGTAGAAAAGATGTGGAACATGCATTTGGAGTTCTTCAATCTCGTTTTGTTATCGTGAAAGGTCCGGTTCGTTTTTGGAAAAAGATATGTTACATGACATAATGACAACATGTGTCATTTTGCATAATATGATAATTGAGGATGAGCGTGATCTCGATGCACCAATTTAAGTTGGAAGAGAAGATCCACCTCCAGTTGTTGAAATAGCAAATGATGAAAATGCCCTGTTTCAATAGTTTCTAGCTCGATTTAGAGAAATAAAAAATAAAGAAGCTCATTTTTCACTTTGAAAAGCTTTGATTGATCATTTATGGGAAAAATACACTAATGAAGGTGATTAGATCAAAATGTACTTTTTATATATTTAATTTTATCATGTTGTGTAAGATAATTTATTTATATTAAAATAAAATTCTAATTATATCAGTTACAAAAAGATAAGTTAGCTAATTAAATTCATAAGTTATACTAAATATGATGGTTTAACTGCAAATTTATTAATAGTAAATGAAAAAGGAATATATTTCAATTTTTTTAGAGTGGAAAATAAAGATCGGTTGGAGTAAAAGGCAATGCTATTTTAAAGTGACTGTATTTTAGAGTGGAAAATAGCGTAATGGGTTGGATATGCTATAACCCAACCCATTTCTTTTTAATTATTATTTTTAGTTTAATTTAAGCTCATATAAATTAAAAACCCAAAATCCTATTTCAAAAAATTTCACATTGGAAATCTCTAACTTTCACCTTTCTTTTCCTTTCTATATCTTTGAGCTCCATCATTTCTCTTTTTATCCTCCAGAAAAAACAGTGTTTTACCCAATGTTGTTGAATTATCCGACGACCAATAATAATTGTTTGTTATATATATTTATATGCATACATATATATATTTATATATACTATATAAGTACATGAGCATATAGACGTTAGAGGCGAGGGCATGAAGACGGAGTTCTGTACTAGAGCCACGTTGCGTGCACGGGTACGGCAACCTAAGTCGATCTGCTGTTCGTATCCTAAGATCAATAAAGCGTCAACGGGGCGGTGAGTTTGGACACAGATTCCATTCGGTATACCTCATCGGAGGGGTGAGACAAACACTTATATTCCATTTAGGACCATTGTATGTTTGTTGGGTGCTTTAGGTGCAATGATTTGTTATGTTTAGTATTTTGTTTCAGGCTTGGAATGCTATGACGGAAACTGTGTTTTACGTGTTTTAACATCATAGACCTCACTGAGTGACTTCCTAGATGCTCACTCCTCCCTTTTATATTTCAGCTAAGCTTGACGAGTAGATGAACCTGTGGACTGATCGAGTGGCTTTTGAGATATTTTACGGTTTATTGTATTTTGTTTTAAAAGCTTCTTATATGATTTTATTTCGGTTATTGGATTGTAGAATTATTGGTGATTTGATAAAATGGAGTATTGATGAGTTATTTGAGAGAGAAGTTAGAGTGGATGAGACAGGGTTTACAATTTAATATCAGAGCAGGTTTTCCGTCCCGGTGCCAACCTGGAGACGGGTAATAGATAGAAATAGTAAAAATTTGGATTTATAACAATTTTCAAAGTTTTGTTTTCAAGATCCAAAGGCATTCATTCAATTCGGTTAGTTCATTGATTGTTAGCTTTTAATCTCAGCTAAAGTTTAATCAACTTTTTTTTTTCTGTCGTTCAGTTGCCACTGAGGAAAGTTAATTGTTTTCGGGCCAGGTTTGTCAGCTCGATGTTGTTCAACAAGTTGTGGTCGATCAAGCCAATGCTCATCAGGGTTATCAGGATGCCGTCAGATAGATCACACAAGAGGCAGTTAGTAAAGATGCTCAGGAGGTAGCACAGCTTGTAGCATTAAAGGCTGCCCGGATTGCCATACAGAAGGCTGCTCGGATAACAGCAGCATGGGTATTTCATCTGATTAGTCAGTTAGCCGTTAGTTAGGGAGCAAAGCCAAATCATGTGACTTTGATGAAGGAGTTGAGGAGGAGTCGTGAGAGTTCTGGGGGATATAAGGACATCCCACGAGTTTTGATCAAGCACTACCACCGCCACCATCATTTGTGTAATATAAAGAGGGACCTTTGTATTGAAACTTGAAGAGACATATGAAGGAGTTGATTTTGGATAATCTCAGTGAACATTTGGATGTTATCGCCGTAGAAAAATGGAGGATTGTGAAGGGCTGGAATATAGATCGTGTGAGGTGTCTAAAGGAGTTTAAATTGGATTTTTCTACTTAGTATTTTGGAGAGGAAACCCTACACTGGTGGAGTAGAGACTTATAAGGATCTTTAGCGGGGGTTCACCTTCCTTTGAAAGCTAGGCATGTAAAGGATATTGCCTTCACTACCTTTTTCAAAGCACTAAAACTGTCAGAGAATATGAGCGTAAGTTCAGTCGTATGCGCATATTTGTTAGGCAATTCATGGACGATGAGGACTTGATCAAGAGGTTGTTGAATTGCCAATAAGTGGATATTCACAATTATTGTGACATGTGAGACTACACCAGCCTTATATATTTGGTTGAGAATGTTTCTAATATGAAGGTATGGTTAGTGGAGGAACAAAAGTTATTCAAGGTGACTCAGTTAAATCTTGAGAAGACTTATTCGGGAAATTGGAGGGCGTCAAAGCTGTCAGGATTTCTACCGTATCGTACTTTTCATCACCGCATCATTTTAGGAGAGCCCATGCAGTATTTTTCATGCAGATGATTGAATCACATCACAAGTGATCACCAATCTAAATCAGAGAATGCATAATATATCAAGCAGGTTGCAGCGCCAGTATCACCATCGATGGACCAACGAGTTAATTCAGTTGTGTTTACCAGGTTCACTTTTTGGGGATTATTTACAGAGAGTTCATGAGTTACTTCTGCCACCACCCAAGTGTCAACCCGTTGTCGCGAGTATTTGTTGTTGGAGAACACGAGAGAGTTGGGATTGTTATGTTTGAGGTTGTTGATTTGATTTGTGTTAGAGTATGTTACTTTTGTTGAAACCATCGATTTATAGTACTTGTGTTAGTTGGTTGTCACTAGCGGTGGAGCAGTTTATACCTAATGGATAGTGGAGTTACGGATAGCATGGTAAACCAAACGAGGTCAACTATAAATTACTTAAGAGAGTATTCGAGTAAACAATTATTCAGACAATCAGTTCAGAAAAGCTGGGAGCTTCAAGCATTCATCAAGAAGCACCAGTTGTATTCAGGAGAGTCGAGTTCATCGGAGACTTATCAGTGTTGGAAATAAACCACCATGACGTGATTTTAAAGACAAGATGGCTACCAAGAAATTGAGTGGAGTTCGATTGACGTAGACTGAGAATGCATATTCCAAGAGTAGAAGGGGTGGTTATTTTTCAGGATATTTAGGTGGACAGGAAATATTCATTAATTTTGTGTTGCATGCAGGAAGATTGTTAGAGAGTCAGAGCCGATTTGTGGCAATTGCCAAGTGATATGTGTAAAATCTGTCAACGCTTAGCTAATCAGTGGCAGTTTTAAAGCATCGAAAATAAATTTCTGGAATTGTAATGACCCAAAATCTCTAACCCATCCCATTTTTTTAATTACTATTTTTATCTCAATTTAAGCCCATATAAATTAAAAAGCCTAAAATCATATTTTAAAAAGTCTCACATTGAAAATCTCTAACTTTCACCTCTCTTATACTCCCTATATAAAGAGCTATATCTCTTCTCCTTTTCTCCACCAAGACAAATTAGTGCTTTTCTCAATGACCGGTTGTTGTTGAATTATCTGACGAGCAGCCACTGGTGAATATTTCCGGCAAATATCTCCGACGAGTTTCTGGCGAATTCCCGGCGAGCTTCCGGCGAGTTTCCAGAAAATTCATGCGAGCCTTCTAATAAGTTTATTGTCTTCTACCTTTTCCATTTTTTTGGAATTGGTTCAGTTTATTTTAGTTTAGTTTGAGTCTGTTCTTCGGGTCGAGTTGAGTTGGTCAGGTCATCGGTCCGATTTCGGTTCGGGTCAGGGTTAACCGGTTTTGATTGGGATGACAATAGACTTTGACTTTGATCGTTGACTTTGATTAGTTTAACGTTTTTCGCCGTTCGAATATCGTTTTTACTCAATTTTCCGCGCTTATTTCAGATTTAGCATCCGTTTGAATATCTGGAAATCAGAAGCAGCAGTTATCATCCAGTGGCAAAGGTGAGGGCTATTCCGCAAGAGCCGTACTTTCGTCTAGAAAATTTTATATGAAATTTAATACTAAATGTGGTATGTTTTCTTTGATCGAGTCTAGGAAGTTTTGTTTGTAAATTGACTTAAAAAATATAAATGATTAAACCCAATTAATTGTGCATGTTAAAACTGATAATTGTTTGTTATATATTTTTATATACATACATATATATATATATATTATATAAATACATGAGCATATAGACGTTAGAGGCGAGTGTATGGAGACGATTTCTGTACTAGAGCCGCCTTGTGTGCGGGGATACGACAACCTAAGTCGATTTGTTGTTCGTTTCCTAATATCGATAAAGCGTCAAGAGGGTGGTGAGCTTGAACTCATATTCCATTCGGTATACCTCATTGGAGGGGTGAGACGGACACTTATATTTTGTTTATGACCATTGTATGTTGTTTGGGTGCTTTAGGTGCCATGATTGCTCATGTTTAGTTTTTTTTTTTAGGCTTGGAATGCTATGACTGAAACTGCTTCTTGCGTGTTTTAGCATCACAGACCTCACTGAGTGACTCCCACTTGCTCACTCCCTCATTTTTATATTTCAGATGAGCTTGGCGAGTAGATGGATCTACGGATTGATCGAATGGTTTTTGAGATATTTTAAGGTTTTTTGTATTTTGTTTAAATTTTTTTTATATGATTTTAAATGATTTTGGTGAGCATGCTCTTCTAAAGACTTGCTATTGATCAAGATATCATCAAAGTACACTACCACAAAGAATCCTATAAATGATCTAAGCACATGGTTCATTA
>ASZH01045188.1:0-13018 GCA_000411075.1 Sisymbrium irio | reverse complement strand
TAATGAACCATGTGCTTAGATCATTTATAGGATTCTTTGTGGTAGTGTACTTTGATGATATCTTGATCAATAGCAAGTCTTTAGAAGAGCATGCTCACCAAAATCATTTAAAATCATATAAAAAAAATTTAAACAAAATACAAAAAACCTTAAAATATCTCAAAAACCATTCGATCAATCCGTAGATCCATCTACTCGCCAAGCTCATCTGAAATATAAAAATGAGGGAGTGAGCAAGTGGGAGTCACTCAGTGAGGTCTGTGATGCTAAAACACGCAAGAAGCAGTTTCAGTCATAGCATTCCAAGCCTAAAAAAAAAAACTAAACATGAGCAATCATGGCACCTAAAGCACCCAAACAACATACAATGGTCATAAACAAAATATAAGTGTCCGTCTCACCCCTCCAATGAGGTATACCGAATGGAATATGAGTTCAAGCTCACCACCCTCTTGACGCTTTATCGATATTAGGAAACGAACAACAAATCGACTTAGGTTGTCGTATCCCCGCACACAAGGCGGCTCTAGTACAGAAATCGTCTCCATACACTCGCCTCTAACGTCTATATGCTCATGTATTTATATAATATATATATATATATGTATGTATATAAAAATATATAACAAACAATTATCAGTTTTAACATGCACAATTAATTGGGTTTAATCATTTATATTTTTTAAGTCAATTTACAAACAAAACTTCCTAGACTCGATCAAAGAAAACATACCACATTTAGTATTAAATTTCATATAAAATTTTCTAGACGAAAGTACGGCTCTTGCGGAATAGCCCTCACCTTTGCCACTGGATGATAACTGCTGCTTCTGATTTCCAGATATTCAAACGGATGCTAAATCTGAAATAAGCGCGGAAAATTGAGTAAAAACGATATTCGAACGGCGAAAAACGTTAAACTAATCAAAGTCAACGATCAAAGTCAAAGTCTATTGTCATCCCAATCAAAACCGGTTAACCCTGACCCGAACCGAAATCGGACCGATGACCTGACCAACTCAACTCGACCCGAAGAACAGACTCAAACTAAACTAAAATAAACTGAACCAATTCCAAAAAAATGGAAAAGGTAGAAGACAATAAACTTATTAGAAGGCTCGCATGAATTTTCTGGAAACTCGCCGGAAGCTCGCCGGGAATTCGCCAGAAACTCGTCGGAGATATTTGCCGGAAATATTCACCAGTGGCTGCTCGTCAGATAATTCAACAACAACCGGTCATTGAGAAAAGCACTAATTTGTCTTGGTGGAGAAAAGGAGAAGAGATATAGCTCTTTATATAGGGAGTATAAGAGAGGTGAAAGTTAGAGATTTTCAATGTGAGACTTTTTAAAATATGATTTTAGGCTTTTTAATTTATATGGGCTTAAATTGAGATAAAAATAGTAATTAAAAAAATGGGATGGGTTAGAGATTTTGGGTCATTACAATTCCAGAAATTTATTTTCGATGCTTTAAAACTGCCACTGATTAGCTAAGCGTTGACAGATTTTACACATATCACTTGGCAATTGCCACAAATCGGCTCTGACTCTCTAACAATCTTCCTGCATGCAACACAAAATTAATGAATATTTCCTGTCCACCTAAATATCCTGAAAAATAACCACCCCTTCTACTCTTGGAATATGCATTCTCAGTCTACGTCAATCGAACTCCACTCAATTTCTTGGTAGCCATCTTGTCTTTAAAATCACGTCATGGTGGTTTATTTCCAACACTGATAAGTCTCCGATGAACTCGACTCTCCTGAATACAACTGGTGCTTCTTGATGAATGCTTGAAGCTCCCAGCTTTTCTGAACTGATTGTCTGAATAATTGTTTACTCGAATACTCTCTTAAGTAATTTATAGTTGACCTCGTTTGGTTTACCATGCTATCCGTAACTCCACTATCCATTAGGTATAAACTGCTCCACCGCTAGTGACAACCAACTAACACAAGTACTATAAATCGATGGTTTCAACAAAAGTAACATACTCTAACACAAATCAAATCAACAACCTCAAACATAACAATCCCAACTCTCTCGTGTTCTCCAACAACAAATACTCGCGACAACGGGTTGACACTTGGGTGGTGGCAGAAGTAACTCATGAACTCTCTGTAAATAATCCCCAAAAAGTGAACCTGGTAAACACAACTGAATTAACTCGTTGGTCCATCGATGGTGATACTGGCGCTGCAACCTGCTTGATATATTATGCATTCTCTGATTTAGATTGGTGATCACTTGTGATGTGATTCAATCATCTGCATGAAAAATACTGCATGGGCTCTCCTAAAATGATGCGGTGATGAAAAGTACGATACGGTAGAAATCCTGACAGCTTTGACGCCCTCCAATTTCCCGAATAAGTCTTCTCAAGATTTAACTGAGTCACCTTGAATAACTTTTGTTCCTCCACTAACCATACCTTCATATTAGAAACATTCTCAACCAAATATATAAGGCTGGTGTAGTCTCACATGTCACAATAATTGTGAATATCCACTTATTGGCAATTCAACAACCTCTTGATCAAGTCCTCATCGTCCATGAATTGCCTAACAAATATGCGCATACGACTGAACTTACGCTCATATTCTCTGACAGTTTTAGTGCTTTGAAAAAGGTAGTGAAGGCAATATCCTTTACATGCCTAGCTTTCAAAGGAAGGTGAACCCCCGCTAAAGATCCTTATAAGTCTCTACTCCACCAGTGTAGGGTTTCCTCTCCAAAATACTAAGTAGAAAAATCCAATTTAAACTCCTTTAGACACCTCACACGATCTATATTCCAGCCCTTCACAATCCTCCATTTTTCTACGGCGATAACATCCAAATGTTCACTGAGATTATCCAAAATCAACTCCTTCATATGTCTCTTCAAGTTTCAATACAAAGGTCCCTCTTTATATTACACAAATGATGGTGGCGGTGGTAGTGCTTGATCAAAACTCGTGGGATGTCCTTATATCCCCCAGAACTCTCACGACTCCTCCTCAACTCCTTCATCAAAGTCACATGATTTGGCTTTGCTCCCTAACTAACGGCTAACTGACTAATCAGATGAAATACCCATGCTGCTGTTATCCGAGCAGCCTTCTGTATGGCAATCCGGGCAGCCTTTAATGCTACAAGCTGTGCTACCTCCTGAGCATCTTTACTAACTGCCTCTTGTGTGATCTATCTGACGGCATCCTGATAACCCTGATGAGCATTGGCTTGATCGACCACAACTTGTTGAACAACATCGAGCTGACAAACCTGGCCCGAAAACAATTAACTTTCCTCAGTGGCAACTGAACGACAGAAAAAAAAAAGTTGATTAAACTTTAGCTGAGATTAAAAGCTAACAATCAATGAACTAACCGAATTGAATGAATGCCTTTGGATCTTGAAAACAAAACTTTGAAAATTGTTATAAATCCAAATTTTTACTATTTCTATCTATTACCCGTCTCCAGGTTGGCACCGGGACGGAAAACCTGCTCTGATATTAAATTGTAAACCCTGTCTCATCCACTCTAACTTCTCTCTCAAATAACTCATCAATACTCCATTTTATCAAATCACCAATAATTCTACAATCCAATAACCGAAATAAAATCATATAAGAAGCTTTTAAAACAAAATACAATAAACCGTAAAATATCTCAAAAGCCACTCGATCAGTCCACAGGTTCATCTACTCGTCAAGCTTAGCTGAAATATAAAAGGGAGGAGTGAGCATCTAGGAAGTCACTCAGTGAGGTCTATGATGTTAAAACACGTAAAACACAGTTTCCGTCATAGCATTCCAAGCCTGAAACAAAATACTAAACATAACAAATCATTGCACCTAAAGCACCCAACAAACATACAATGGTCCTAAATGGAATATAAGTGTTTGTCTCACCCCTCCGATGAGGTATACCGAATGGAATCTGTGTCCAAACTCACCGCCCCGTTGACGCTTTATTGATCTTAGGATACGAACAGCAGATCGACTTAGGTTGCCGTACCCGTGCACGCAACGTGGCTCTAGTACAGAACTCCGTCTTCATGCCCTCGCCTCTAACGTCTATATGCTCATGTACTTATATAGTATATATAAATATATATATGTATGCATATAAATATATATAACAAACAATTATTATTGGTCGTCGGATAATTCAACAACATTGGGTAAAACACTGTTTTTTCTGGAGGATAAAAAGAGAAATGATGGAGCTCAAAGATATAGAAAGGAAAAGAAAGGTGAAAGTTAGAGATTTCCAATGTGAAATTTTTTGAAATAGGATTTTGGGTTTTTAATTTATATGAGCTTAAATTAAACTAAAAATAATAATTAAAAAGAAATGGGTTGGGTTATAGCATATCCAACCCATTACGCTATTTTCCACTCTAAAATACAGTCACTTTAAAATAGCATTGCCTTTTACTCCAACCGATCTTTATTTTCCACTCTAAAAAAATTGAAATATATTCCTTTTTCATTTACTATTAATAAATTTGCAGTTAAACCATCATATTTAGTATAACTTATGAATTTAATTAGCTAACTTATCTTTTTGTAACTGATATAATTAGAATTTTATTTTAATATAAATAAATTATCTTACACAACATGATAAAATTAAATATATAAAAAGTACATTTTGATCTAATCACCTTCATTAGTGTATTTTTCCCATAAATGATCAATCAAAGCTTTTCAAAGTGAAAAATGAGCTTCTTTATTTTTTATTTCTCTAAATCGAGCTAGAAACTATTGAAACAGGGCATTTTCATCATTTGCTATTTCAACAACTGGAGGTGGATCTTCTCTTCCAACTTAAATTGGTGCATCGAGATCACGCTCATCCTCAATTATCATATTATGCAAAATGACACATGTTGTCATTATGTCATGTAACATATCTTTTTCCAAAAACGAACCGGACCTTTCACGATAACAAAACGAGATTGAAGAACTCCAAATGCATGTTCCACATCTTTTCTACATGCTTGCTTCTTGTTACGTAGCAAAATATATTTTCTTCAGACCACTTGGCTCTTGTATAGTTTGCACTATAATGGACCATTTTGGATATATACCATCGGTTAAATAATAACCCATATTTTATTGTTTTCCTTGAATGGTATATTGAACTTGAGGAACAATATCTTGTGCCAGATTTGAGAATAGGTAGGAAGACTATAACACATTGATATCATTATTAGAGCCCGGCATACCGAAGTATACATACCATATCCAAAGATCATAATCTGTCACAGCTTCAAGAATTATACCTGGTGATCCGCTACGGCCTGCATATTGTCCAGCCCAAGCGGTAGGACAATTTTTCATTTCCAGTGCATGCATTCTAAACTACCTAACATACTTGGAAAACCTCGTTTTTCTCCAATATAAAGAAGTCTGGCAACTTCATTAGCTGTTGGTGATCGCAAATATTGCTGTGAAAATATTTCCACTATGGCTCGACAAAATCTTTTCAAATTTTCGATTGCCATTGATTCGCCTCTTGATGTACTCATCTACGGAATCTGCCGGTAGACCATTTGCTATCATTCGAAACACAGCTGTTACTTTCTGTAGAGGTGATAATCCAAGTCCTTCAGATGAAATGGATTTATCCTTGAATCTAAATGTTCCTCTTGTTACTGAACATAATGGAGAAAATTTTTTTCCCACCAGTCTCAATCCTCCACTTACGGTTGAACCCAATGCCACTCCTACTCCTACTTTTGGTATATTCCTTCGACGTAATACTAATTCAATTACATTTTCTGAAATCTTTTTAAAACCTTTGACTCCATATAATGTAAATTCTCATTAATTTTTTATCATTTGTTGGAGAAGAAACCTCTGAGGCTCCAATGAATGGCAGCAATCACACCCCATCATTATTGTTAACTTTGGGCACTCCGTTGGCTAACAGAAGGGCAAATGATACCTCGTCCTGAAAGTGACTCGGAGGGTGGGTTATGAACTCCAAATTATGTTTAATTATCGTTTGTTAAATATGGATGTTTTGAATTAACCTTTGATGTACTATGATGCTTGTTTTTGGATAGTACATCATTTAAGTGTACGGTTAATCTGATCGGTTACCGGATTGTCTTAAATTTAACCGTATTGTAAAATATAATTGATGTTTATATATATTTTAGGTTATTATTTATCTCCCTAATTTTGCAAGTATAGTTTCTAAAGAATCTTAGAAAATGATGGCTTTGTTTTAGATAATAACAACACTCAAACTGAATTACACTTGGGTATGATTTTAAAAAAATTGGAGTATTGATAAACTCTTTATGGCATATAATGCCATAAGAACAAAGTTCCAGTTTTGAAGTCAACGACCTGAGCCCGGAAGATAGTGATCCAATGTCGTTGGCGTGTGTATGTTATTCGCCTCGTGGGATCTGACTTCTTTGAGATTCGGAAAATTAATCTTACACATTCTTGTTCGGTTGACGAAAGGACTTCTTATGACAAGCATGCTTCCAGTAACATTATTGGAGAAATGGTCAAGCAACGTTTTGCTGGCTCAAACAGAGGACCTCGTCCAAGTGATATAATGGCTATCATGCATGAGAATCATAGCGTCAGAATCTCATATTGGAAGGCATGGCGATCTAGGGAGCTGGCAATTGTATCTGCAAAGGGAAATTGTGGATCATCCTTTCAACACCTACCGAACTACCTTAGAAAATTGATATTAGCTAATCCGGGTACAATTTTCCAATTGCATACTGTTTACGACGAGAATGTAGGCTATTGCTTCAAGTATATGTTTTGTGCAATGGGAGCGTCGATAAGTGGATATGTATACATGAGTAAAGTAGTTGTTGTTGATGGTACCCATTTGAAAGGCAAATATGCAGGTTGTTTGCTAACACCATCAGCGCAAGATGGGAATTATCAGATATTTCCACTAGCATTCGCAATAGTCGACGGAAAGAATGACAAATCCTGGAAATTTATCCGGTTTCGTGACTGATGAAGAGGATCTTAAGATATGGCTCTATCTACCATGAACTGACCAAGGTAAACATTGAACTCAAACATTTATACTTTATTATATGAAAACTGAGATCTATAATATAAACTGATAATATTCTAATATGTAGGTATATCCAAAAGCAAGTCATTATGCATGTGTTATCCATCTAAACTGAAATATTCAGACATACTTCAGAAACCGTCATCTGGATTGTTTGGTATCGAAAGCAGTAAGGGTTTTTAAGTTAATTGATTTCTTTGAGACTTTCAGGCAAATAAGAGACATTGATGAGGCATGTGCTGAGTACTTGATGAGCATTTTATTTGAGCATTGGGCGCGTCTTCATTTTCATGGTTGTCGATATAATATAATGACAAGCAATATCGCCGAATCTTGGAACTCCGTTCTTAAAGAAGCAAGCGAGTTTCCTATAATTCCTTTCATTGAGTATGTCTGGAGTAAGCTAATGAATTGGTTTTCAATCCGTAGAAAATTTGTAATGACAATGTTCAAACACTGACACAGTGTGATGGAGATATTAACTGACAAGTTTGAATTATTTGGGATTTTAGATGTTCATAAGATTAATGAGTCCGAGTATGAAATAAGAATTAAGGATGGAATGTTTTTCTTAGTGGATATGGCTGACAAATTGTGTAGCTGTTTCGAATTTTAGAAGTTGTGAATATCTTGGCCATACGCTATTGCTGTTGCCATTCGAGCAAATGTCTGTATTGATGAACTTGTAGCTGAAGAATATTCTGCAAGAAATCTAAAGCAAGCATATTCAGGGAAAATTTATCCGGTAACTGAGGAAGGTATCGATTCCGAATTGACCACTGCATTTTCAAAGCTTAATTTATACCCACCAACTACCCGACGTCCACCTGGCAGACCTCTCAAGAGACGTTTCCAATCAAGTACGGAAGTGAAGGTAAGATTTTGTTAATATATTTATCTTTTTTCATTTGCTAACATAATTTAAACTTTCATTACGGTTTTAGATGAAATCAACGAAAAAAAGATCGGGATGCAGTCATTGCAAGGCATAAGGATACAATCGAGCAACATGTAAAACACCTATATAAGAGGCATATTATGATGAGAAAGAACGGTTACAGTTGAAAGGTGTATGCATGAATGGGGGTATAAATCTAAGATAATAAGTAAATTTTTGTATAATATTTGTTATATAATGAAATCCCAGTCTAGGCTTGTAGCAGGTATAACATATTGTGTAACCTTGTTTATAAATAACAATATTTATTCTGATCCTCCTGAAAATCAATTCAATCAGACATGCACTTCTATATATATATTCAAGTATCATACTATATTCACTTGTTATCCAAATCTGTATCCTCATGTTCACATTTACTAATATATATTTCAAAACTAAACTCTACGAACCCCGACATGCCCTTTAAAGTATTTGTGAACCCAAGCATATGCATGTTCTGTCTGTTATCAGAAGTAGTTCTACTACATATAACAAATACAGATCATGTAAAATATATAAGAATAAATTATATATTAAATTAGTACTACGTAAATAAATCTTATTAACCGATTTAATGTAAGATGATTATGATTTACATGAAATTCCTTTCTTATTAAAGTTGGGTTCCAGCGTTTACTATTTGTATTTGGCACGTGTTTAGGGTTTCGCATTGATACGAAACCATTTTTACTTGGATTATGATAATGCAATGATTGGCTTGATATGGATGGTAATAACTTTATATTGTTACTTACCCTTCTCCACTGTAACAGCTTTGGAACTATGTTGGTTATTGACCTGAATGTATCACCAATGAAGAATATAAAAAAATTACTGGATAATGTAAACATTAGCCATCCACTGTATTGTTTGCGATGTCTAAATATCACTAACGTATTAGAATAGGATAAAGTGAACCTATTGAATATCAAAAATAAAAACAATGAATAAATAAAAGATGCTATTGTTTGGAAAAATAATTGTATATACGTAATTATGCATATAATCATCTGTTTTGTAACAAAATAAACCATATTCCTTAATATATGCTATAAATGGAATTCGTGAACCCATCCAAACTCGCGTACAGTATATGATCAGTTATAAGACTGTAAATATAACTAATACGGAATCCAAACTCATGAGTAATTTTCATGCAAATATTTACAAGATAAAAAAATTACAGATTGTTTTATATAATTATACAAATAAGAATGTCGTTGATTCGAGTATTTTATATGACACCCTAATCAACTATTCCATTTGGGTTCCGGCATATGCTATTGAATATAGAGTGATCTTTAGGGTTTCACTTTCTTTTGACAATAAGAGAACTAGAATTATTAGTATTGAACATTTGGAACTTATTGGATTAGATAAATCTAAAAATGAATTGTATACTTAATAATTGTATAAAACAAGTCTTTGATATGTTATAGGTTTATATAAACGATCAGCAATCAAAATCTACAAGTATTTACCGGATATGTCAAAAGTTAACCGTGTGTTAATGATATACTTTAGATATACATAATGTGAATATGATGACCATTAATTTAACGGAAAAGTAGTTATAAAACTGGATTACAACATCGACTAAGTTCACAATATTCTTATTAAACTTAACAAAAAAAATGATAAGATATATCAGATCTCAAGAGAAATCAACAACAACAATTACAAACCATGAAGACGTAGTTAATCAACAAGTTTGTTGCAGAAAACAATGATTACATACCACAATAGAACTATAATCATCATTTTCTTTATATTCTTATTAACTTTAGCACACATTCCATCAACTACTTCAGAAATCTCATTCTCTAATTTCATTTGGAACTGTTGACAAGCAATTTCTGCCTTTTTATGCTATGTCGCAATTAGGTGTTCTAAATTTTCTATTCGAGATCTCAGTGCATCTATCTCATCCAACATTGCCTCGTCCATCCACTTATAAGTATGATTATCATTGCTTAGCTAGAAATTCATCATTACCATTATCAAAAATTCATAAATCATTATGATTTATACTATGTAATATAAAATACAGTATCTTACCATTCGTTCTGCAGTATAACCACAACAAAAGTAATGTCGATATGGATTTGTTTCAGACCTTGACATTCATAACACAACAATCTCCCCACACAACACATCTTCGGTACTCTCACGATTTTTTCTCTTGATGTACCGATGCATGGCCTAGATGAAGCTCCAGATTCAATGCTCGTCATACGAAATCGATTTTGTAATATATCCCTGAAAAAACTTTATTATCAAACAATAATTACTTGGATAATTGCGATTTGTACTTATGAGATCAAGCTTATTATATTGAACCTCAATAGATCTTAGCCTTACCTTTATTGTATTAAAACTTTGAAGGATATGTTGTTTGGCATTGGGTTTCGATTTTATAATCGATTTGGGGATGATACTATATCTTCTGTCATTAAAAATGTGTATACTGTTTATTTAGTAAAGTTACTAAATGGGCTGTTTTGTAAATTTCGTTTTTGGATTCCGTAATCTTCCGTAATTCCTAACTTTTCTATTCTTATACAGTAAAACTATAGATATCACTTGGGAAATTGTTGATCAAAAGAAGAATTAAGTTATTCAATAAATGATTAATTAATACTTGCATTCCTATAGGGCAAACTAACTCTTTGGTATATTCATGATATTGTAAATCCAATAAATTAGTATATGGTTTAGGATGCTTGTATTCACATTAACCAATGACACAAACTTTATGTTCCTAAATGTTCAAAAATGTTAGATAAAGAACCATAAATTAACCAACACCAAAATAAGTTCACAAATTTGATAAGAGAAATACATAAAATCCATATGAAGTCAATAAACTTCGAAATACATAGTACAGCTCATCACACAAGTCATGACAAAATAATAAAACTCTAAACAACATTTTCCACATATCTAAAATACTCATCAAACTACAGTTTAACCCAAATCTTTTCATAAAATAAAACAGGTAGTCGCCGAGCCTCCATGCCAAGCACATCTGGAGTGATGCATCTGGAAAACTCTAAACCACCAATAGCATTTGACTGAATAAAAAGGATTGCAGTTACAGCCAAGTCTGAGTATATAACTGCCTTGAGTCTTTGTATTTGCAATGGTTCCAATCATTTTTTAGGCCAATGACACATTGTTGCAATAGGTATGTAAACATATGGGCAATCGGTTTCAACTCCTTCTCCATCATTTTGTCCGACCGAAAAGATGTATTACAATCCAAGACGATGAGTACCCCTTCCTTACAGTCCACACATATACATATCCAATGTTTCTTATCAAGATTGAAAGAGAAGTAGAAGTACATATCTTTCGACGAGGCTTCCTTGGATTGATCGAAATAGAAGGCAAACATTTTTGGTAACTTGTAGCCAACTTTCTTTACATCCTTCATGAATCGAGTGAAGTTTTTTACCAAACATGACACAAATGTGGTTTCGAAGGACTCCACATGTTTTCCCTCAGATAACTGGTATCTTGATTTGAAAAGAGTTTTGGTAAACCGCATGAGTACATCGATCATCAGCACCAACAATTTGTTATACACGGCAAATATAATTGTGCTAGAAATTATTCCTAATTATATAATATATTCTTTACGTTCACAGAAATGGAAGCGGTTCTCTCCATCACATGTGAAAGATTTTTGCTAGAAATGAGGACACCTTCTACTCGAAATGTATTGAAAATGTTTAATATTATTTTAAGTTAATAAAATCTTTAACTTATAATTACTAAATGCTAGGATAAGTATAAAATTAGCTGGAATGGCTTACAAGTGTTTATTTAACTGCTCGGAGTGCTTGGTGAATAATTTGAAATTATCTGAATGGGTAAGGTCATTTGTCAAAGGGATTGGTAGTTCTGAAATAGATACTATATTTCTCTGGCGTTTTACATTCAATAATGCATTTCCATCAAATACTAGGTTCTCGCTAAGGGACTTAGCAGGTATTATATATAGTCCCTTAGCTCTTTCTTCCTGAGTTAAGCCTAGAGAAAAGGATGGTACACCTATATTTTCATCAACAATACCAGAGCAGTCAACATCTCTAGATGCTTCAGATCCATCTCCTCGAATCTCTCTATCGCAATCATCTTATTACAAATAGAAATCCTCTAACATGGTTATCACGGATAATCTTATGAATTAATTTAAACATAAAGTTATAATTTTATTGTGTAATATTATTGGTAAGATTAGGCTTGGGCGTGAGAACCGAGAACCGAGATCCAAAACCGAACCGATCCAAAATAACTGAACCCATTCGGTATCGGTTCCTTTTTAAAAACCCATGTGGGACTTGTGATGTGATACAATGTACTTTGGTTCAGTTCAGTTTAAATCCGATAACCGAATTAAGAACCGAAAAATCCGAATATACGAGTATATATGATTTGCCGTTAAGCGTAATTGTATATATCTGATATATATCTTCTTTCCTTTGAACACATTGACGAAATCGACGGACGGAGAATCCCTGAATCTCTCAACTGTATATAATCTCTCTCAATTGTATATAATCTCTCTCAAGTACACAAACTGGAAGATCTAAACAGTCAACTCTCATCGTCTCCTCCATCTGAGACTTCGAGAATTTGGTCGCAGGTATGTATCTTTTTCAATTTTGCCTCTCTAACTTTTCTTCTTTAATTCTTCTGCTAACTGTAAATTTATTATTGATAGTTTGGGTGAAGATGCTTTATATGCGTTTGTAGTTTCAATTTTAAGTATATGTTGATAATTTATTGTTGTTGTTTGTCGCTAATTTTTTGTTATTGTTGTGGTAATTCTTTATGTGTTCGTAGTTCTCCATCAGCTTTATTGTTTTTGAGCCTTAGTGGATTAATTTCTTGGTTGATGATTTATAAAAATTTCTTACATGTGTATTAGCTTTTTCCACAAATTCAAGATAAGTTTCGGCCAGAATTTTGTGCTTTTTCAGTTTTATGTTTGTTTAGTTTTATGTTTGTAAGC